>ML995811.1:0-50335 GCA_010093825.1 Teratosphaeria nubilosa
ATACTAGAGAGAGTCTACTAGATTATAAAGATATTATAGTATATAGTAAAATTGCAGTACCTAGAATTCTAGAAGAGTATAAGGAGTTTGCGCCTCTCTTTAAAGAAGAAATAGAATTAGTAGCCTTACTAAAACATTAGGCGTAGGACTATAAGATCCGACTTTAGCCTAGAAAAGTACTACTCTTTAGACTACTCTATACTAAGTTAGGCAAAGAATTAAGAGCTAAATAAGAATAAATAAAGGAAAACTAAGTAAAAGAATATATCTGCAAATTAGAATCCTTAGTAGCATTACTAATAATATTTGTACTAAAGAAGAATAGCGAACTATAATGCGTATAGGATTATTAGAAGCTTAATAACATTATAATAAACAACTAATACTCTCTACCTAATATTAGAGAACTTTAGGATAGACTTATAGGAGCTAAGTAGTTTACTATATTAGATCTTTAAAATAGCTACTACCTTATATAAATAGCTATAGGAGAAGAGTATAAGATAGCATTTAGGTTATAATATAGACTCTATAAGTTCCTAATTATGCTATTTAGGTTAATAAACATACTAGCAAGTTTTTAAGACATAATAAACAATACTATATAAGAGTACCTTAACAACTTTATAATAGCATACCTAGATAACATTCTGGTTTATATAAACAGAACGCTATAATAACATATTAAGCATATACAAAAGGTCCTTAGAAAACTATAAGAATAAAGCTTACGTATGAACCTAAAAAAATGCAAGTTCTATAAAAAGAAAGTTAAGTTCCTAGAATTTGTTATAAGTACAGAAGGATTAAGAGTTCACTCTAACAAGATTAAAGTAGTACAAGAATAGCTATAGCTAAAATGCGTTAAAGACGTCTAGGCATTCTTAAGACTTATAAACTATAACTAAAAGTTTATTAAGGATTATTTAACAATCTTAATAGTACTTATAAATCTTATAAAGAAGAACATAATGTTTAGATAGGAGAAATAACATTAAGAGGCCTTTTAAAAGCTAAAAGACGCTATAATAGAATGCTCTATACTTACTATATTTAACATAAACAAACTAATACAGATTAAAACAGATGCGTCTAATCTAGCTATTAGAGTATACCTTACCTAAGAGAGTAATAGAGCACGCAAACCTATTGCCTACTATTCTTAAAAGATAATACTAGCTAAACAAAACTACGATATCTATAATAAGGAACTACTTTTAATTGTGTTAGTATTATAACACTAGAGAGTATACTACGAAGAAGTACTAGAACTTATAATATACTTAGACTATAAGAATCTTCTATATTTTACAACTATAAAGGACCTTATATAAAGATAAGTTAGGTAGGCAGAACTTCTTAGCTAGTATAAGTTCAAAATTAAGTACACCCAGAAAAGGACAATAGAAGAGCCGACGCCTTATTACGAAGAAGCGACTATATAGAAACAAAAGTAAGACAATTAGAATTCTAAATAACAAGGACAAGAAATTTCTAGTAAGCAAAGAGAAATTCTAAGTACTAGAAGCAGGCGTTAAGAACTACATATAAAGGTATTATAACAAACTAATATAAGGACATCTAGGAATTGCAAAGATAGTACGCTTAATATAAAGGCATTTCGAATTCCTATAGATGTAGTAACAAGTATATAACTATATTAAGAAGTATATATACTACTAGAAGAATAAGGCAGAATAATATACGCCTTATAGAGAGATTTAGTTTAGAGAAGCACCTAAATAACTATAGAATAAAATCATAATAGACTTTATTATAAAGTTGCTAAAATTAAAGGATCTAGTTATAGGATACGCCTACAATTTAATACTTAATATTGTCGACAGACTTATAAAATATGCGTACTTTATACTATATAATAAGTTAATAATAGTAGAGTAACTAGCGTACCTAGTACTTAATAGGCTAATTAGATACTATAGAACGCAAAAAACGCATATTACTAATAGAGATAAACTCTTTATATTAAGATATTAGAAGACACTTCTAGCACTTCTAGGAATAAAGTAGAAGTTATTAATAGCGTTTTACCTATAAATAGATAGACAAACAGAAAGGACAAATTAAACGCTTAAAATATACCTATAATACTATGTTAATAAGGTAATAAGCAACTAGGTAGCTCTACTACCTATAGCCTAGCTAGTAATTAACAATATAGACTCTATAATAATAGGCAGATTACTATTCTTTCTAAACTTTAGAAAGGATCTAAATGTCTTTAGATCTAAGTACTACTATAAGGCTACTTAGGCTATAATAGTCTAGGCGAGTAATCTCTAATAACTGCATAATAAAGTAAGGAAGCTAATCTAGAGGGATTAGGACAAGCTTAAGAGCTAGAAATTAAGAATAGCGCCTTAGCTAAAGAGAAGGGATAAGATATATCTTAATACTAAAAATCTAAAAACATAACAACTAATAAAGAAACTAGACTATAAAAAGGTTAGACTATTCTTAATTAAGGAAGCATAAGGACCTGTAAATTATAGGCTAGCACTTCTACTAGATGCAAAAATACACCCTATATTCTATATATTACTTCTAGAACTAGTAGACTCTAATATACTCTTATAGGAGACGTTTTATTATAAGTCTTAAGAAGAAACTAAACATAAAGTTAAAAAAGTCCTAGGATATAAAAACAATTAGTACCTAGTTAAATAGAAAGAATATCTAGATTTAGAAAATACCTAGGAACTAAAAAGTTATATAACTAACTACTAGGAAAGAATCTAGGAATTCTAAGAAAAGAATTAAACCTAGACTTAGGCGACATTAGAAAAAACAAAAGTATAGCTAGGAAATAAGAAACATATTATAACTTGCATATCTTATTTTCTTACTATAATAAAGAAGAAAAACTTATAAATATATGCTTTCTAAGCAGGACCTAAGGAGTTCCTAACGTCTACGCTACTAGTAGAGTAGTTAGAAATCTCCTAGAACTTAGAAGAAATGTTATTAAAAGCACCCTATATCTTAGAAAGAAAGGAGAGGCTATTAGCCTAGGTAGATAATATAAGCGTCTTAGCGTTCTCTTCTATCTCTAACTTCTTAATACTACGAACCTCTACTATAATAGTATTGTTAGCGCGATAGTCTAGAAGGTCTATTTGCTAATATAACTACTCCTTCTAAGCGTAGGCTACCTAATAGGTAGTAAGAGCTTTCTTAAGCGCCTTATCCGTAGCCTTTTACTCTTTTATAGCATTAGTAATCTTCTCTTATAACTGCTTCTTCTCCTTAAGAAGGTAGTCGAATTTGGATTTTAATACCTAAAGGTTATAGCGCTAACTATAACGCATATATTTGTTATATTTCCTAGAATAGATATGCATCTTATATAGCTAGTTATATTTAGTATAGGTTAAATAAGGACGTATAGTTAAGGAACTAAAGGCATCTAGGTAGTTAGCAAGTTAGTAATAACAAAGAGTACTAGTCTTCTAGAGTATAGTAAGCTATGTTTAGTAAGACTAAAGATAAAGGAACGTTAACTATATAATATAGTTTAGAATAAACTAAGCTAGAAGAAGGATAGTATTATAAATTAAGACTCTAACACTATAATTAGACATGCTAAGAGAGGAACTCTAGTAGAGACCTAGTAAGAGTTACGTGTTAAGACTAATTACTCTACGTACTAATTACTAATTAGTACTAAGCAAACTAATTACTAAGCACGCTAAGCAGACTAATTACTATATAGCTTAGAGTTGTATATAGGAACGCAGAATAGACTTATTTAGACTATATTTAACTTATATTAGCAATTAACTAATTAGAATTAACTGTTATTAAACTCTTGTTATTTATTAGAACTACTTAGCACTTCTTTCTTCTTATATACTTATCTAAAGAATACTATCTACATACTAAGGTGTTTAGTACGTATTACTCTACTAGTTAGTTATTAACAAAAGATTACTAAACTAGATCTCTACTATAGAGACTAAAACAAACTTAAGAACTGGCTTAACTAAATATATTTATACTTTATATTTAATAGTATTACATAGAATAAAACCTTATTGCTACTACTTATATACGTAATAACGCTTAGAGATAGATTAAATCTTATCTTTTAAAGTACCTTAGAGATAATACTAATTATAAAGAGCTTTTTAGAAACTTTAATATCTTTAGAATAGAGATTTAGAAGATCTACGAGATCTATAACAATAAGAAAGTTTTAACTAGAGTTATCTAATACCTAACCTAGAAGTTATTAGCTTCTAATTACATAGCTAAGTTTAAGTAACATGCTTATATTATAGAGTAGGATAATAACGCCTTAATAGTTATGTTCTAATAAGGCTTAAAGAATAATATTAAGAATAAACTTATGCGTAATAGAGTAACAAACAATAATCTAGACTAGATAATTAAGAGCATAATCCAGATTAATAATATGTTATATAAGCAAGTAATAAAGAGACGCTATAAATATAGAGATAGAAAATATAGCTTTATATCTACTAGCTAGACTAGAGGAAAGTACAATTAAGATAATAACTATAATACTATAAACTAGGAAGCAAACAATATATAATAACTTAATAATAGAAGACCTAAGAGAAGAAGACTCTAAGGCAAAAAGACTAGAATAAGATGCTATACATATTTAAAGATAAAACATATAGTATAGAACTATAAGTTAAAGAATAAAGTGCTCTAATAATAGTTTAATTTAATAGAACAAATTTAGGAAGTTAATATAATTCTTAGAACTCCTAACTATAAGAAGCCTTAGAGAGAATACTATAAAGAACTAGAGAAGCAGAATTTGCCTATAAGTAGTTATAAGGTTTAGCTTAACAAATACTATATAAGAGATAACTAGACTAAGGACTCTACTATAGAGTAGAAGAAACTAGTAAGTAGAGCTATCTAGTAGCTAGACTTAACTCTTAGCTAGATAACATCTATAGCTTTAGAATACAAATTTAGATCTATAGAATATATAGATAATAACTCTAATAACCTAGAGTTTATAATAGAATAAAAGAATATAATAGAAGTAGCCTATAATAATATAAGCGAAGAGTATAAAGACAAAAGAATAGAGGAGCCTTTATACTATAACTTAAATCTAAGAGTAGATTAAGGACCTATATAACTATCTATAATATAGAGCAAAATATTAGGACTATACAAAACAGAAGATTAGTTAAGATGCTATAATAACAACTGCCTAAAATACCTTAATAAGAAGAAACAAGTATAGTAGATACTACTACCTAAGATACTAGAGTAGATCTATAGAAACTAGGAACAAGAATATAAGATCTAATAAACTAAGATTATAGAAGATGTTAATAATATAGTTAACACGCTTCTACGCATCTATAACGCGCCTATTAAAGTTGCGAAGATAGCTAATAGTCTTATAAAAAAACTAGGAAGACCTCTACTATAAGAGAGAACTATAAGAAGAGCATATTATAAGCTTAGTACGCTATACTAGAGAGTATCTAAGATAGAGCTAACTATATATAGAAGAAGTTAATATTATTAAAGAACAAAATAATAGTATAATAGAAGCTAGAGATAGTAAAGAAGATAATATGTCTAATAAAGAATAGGAAGGTAATAATAATATAGATAAAGATAAACTAGTTAAGTTTATAATATTAGGCTATACTAAAGCTATAGGCATGTTTGTTATAATTGCTAGAAGATATAAAGAGATATTTCTAACATAAGAATAAGAGCACTATCTATACCTAGAATAATTTAACCTCTTAATTAAGTAGCTTTAAAGGATGTTCTAGAAGTATTAATTAGTAGATAGAGAAGAAGTAAGCTTTAGATAACACATATAAGATATGCTACTAATTAGAAGTTATATTACTCTAGAAGGCCTATATGTTATAAAAGAAATAAGAGACTAAATCTAAGCTCTATAAGCATAGTTTTAGGTAGTATAAGCAATTTAGGTTCTTAAATATATAGAGTAATAGGAAGCTCTAATAGGAAATTGCAAAGAAAGATAAGAAGTAATATACTACTAAAGCTAGATTAGAAAATAAGTAAAAAGAAAGATGCTTAAGTACTAAGCAAGTTAGCTAAGTCTTTAGAACTAAAAGTATTATAAATAGAACACCTATAATAGTAATAATTAATAGTAGAGCTAGTAGTAGCTTTATATTAAAAAACTATGTTTAAAGAAACATAATTATAACGCGCTAGAAACTAGATAGATATAAGATAATTATAGTAAATAGATTACGCTTATCTAACGTAGATAGAGAGATAGTACCTCTATTATATATTACTTAAGAATATTATAAGAAGATTATCTTAGACGTAATACTAATAGCTAGGCATAATATTATACTTAGTAACTCTTAGTTAAGAAGATATAATCTAATTATTAACTAGAGGATAGGAGTACTTACATTTAATTAATATATATATAAACATATTATAAAGCCTATATATTAATAGCAGACAATAGTAGATAAATAGAAGAAACTATATAAGATATATTTCTTAGCGAATAGTAGTCTTTAATAATAAAGTATAAACTAGATAGATACTAGAGAGAGTCTACTAGATTATAAAGACGTTATAGTATATAGTAAAATTATAGTACCTAGAATTCTAGAAGAGTATAAGAAGTTTATGCCTCTCTTTAAAGAAGAAATAGAATTAGCAGCCTTACTAAGATATTAGATGTAGGACTATAAGATCTAACTTTAGCCTAGAAAAGTACTACTCTTTAGACTACTCTATGCTAAGTTAGGCAAAGAATTAGAAGCTAAATAAGAATAGATAAAGAAAAACTAAGCAAAAGAATATATCTACAAATTAGAATCCTTAGTAGTATTACTAATAATATTTGTACTAAAGAATAACAGAAGACTATAATATGTATAGAAATATTAGAAACTTAATAACATTATAATTAAGAACTAATACTCTCTATCTAATACTAGGAAACTTTAAGATAGACTTATAGAAGCTAAGTAGTTTACTATACTAGATCTTTAAAATAGCTACTATCTTATATATATAGCTATAGGCAAAGAATAGAAAATAGCATTTAGGTTATAATATAGACTCTAAAAGTTCCTAGTTATGCTATTTAGGTTAATAAACGCGCTAGCAAGTTTTTAAGGCATAATAAACAATACTCTATAAGAGTATCTTAACAACTTTATAATAGCGTATCTTAATAACATTCTAGTTTATACTATTAGAACGCTATAATAATATATTAAGTATATACAAAAAGTTTTTAGAAAACTATAAGAACAAAACTTATGTATTAACTTAGAAAAATGCGAATTCTATAAGAAGAAAGTTAAGTTCCTAGGATTAATTATAAGCATAGAAGAATTAAGCATTAACTCTAATAAGATTAAAGTAGTATAAAAATAGCTATAGCTAAAATTTGTTAAGAACGTTTAGGTATTCTTAGAGCTTATAAACTATAACTAGAAGTTTATTAAGAATTATTTAACTATCTTAATAGTACTTACAAACCTTATAAAGGAAGATATAATGTTTAGATAGAAGAAACAATATTAAGAAGCCTTCAAAAACTAAAAGACGCTATAGTAGAATACTCTATACTTACTATATTTAACATAAATAAGCTAATACAGATTAAAATAGATGCATCTAATCTAGCTATTAGAGTATGCCTTATCTAAGAAAGTAATAGAATATGCAAGCCTATTACCTATTATTCTTAAAAAATAATACTAGCTAAATAGAACTATAATATCTATAATAAAGAGCTACTTACAATTATATCTATACTATAATACTAGAGAGTATATAATAAAGAAGCACTAGAACTTATAATATACTTAGACTATAAGAATTTTCTATACTTTACAACTATAAAGGATCTTATAAGAAGACAGATTAGATAGGCAGAACTTCTTAGCTAATACAAGTTTAAAATTAAGTATACTCTAGAAAAGAATAATAGAAGAGCTAATGCCTTATTATAAAGAAGCGACTATATAGAAACAAAGAATAAGTTTAAGCACTAAGTATTAAAAATTAATAATAATAGGAGCCTAAGCGCTAATACTAGAGAATTTAATAAGATAATTAGAATTCTAAATAATAAAGAAGAAGAATTTCTAGTTAGCAAAGAGAAATTCTAAGCACTAGAAGCAAGCGTTAAGAACTGCATATAAAGGCACTATAACAAACTAATATAAGAGTATCTAGAGATTATAAAGATAGTATACTTAATATAAAGGCATTTTAAATTCGCGCAGATATAATAACAAGTATATAGCTATATTAAGAAGTATGTATATTACTAAAGAAACAAGGCAGACTAACATACGCCTTATAGAAATATTTAGTTTAGAGAAGCACCTAAATAGCTATAGGATAAGGTTATAATAGACTTTATTATAAAGTTGCTAAGATTAAAGGATCTAGTTATAGAATACTAATATAATTCGATACTTAATATTATAGACAGACTTATAAAGTATACACACTTTATATTATGTAATAAGTTAATAATAGTAGAGTAACTAGCGTATCTAGTGCTTAATAGGCTAGTTAGATATTATAGAACATAAAAAACACATATTACTAATAGAGATAAGCTCTTTATATTAAGATACTAGAAGATACTTCTTATACTTCTAGAAATAAAGCAGAAGTTATTAATAGCGTTTTATCTATAAATAGATAAGTAGATAGAAAGAGTAAAGTACATACTTATACTATATTAATAAGGTAATAAGCAACTAGGTAATTTTACTACTAATAGCCTAACTAGTAATTAATAATATAGACTCTATAATAATAGGCAGATTACTATTCTTTCTAAACTTTAGAAAGGATCCTAATATCTTTAGACCTAAATACTACTATAAGGCTGCTTAGGCTATAATAGTCTAGGCGAGTAATCTCTAATAATTGTATAATAAAGCAAGGAAGCTAATCTAGAGAGATTAGAATAGGCTTAGAAACTAGAAATTAAGAATAGTGCCTTAACTAAAAGAGAGAGATAAGATATATCTTAATACTAAAAACCTAAAAACATAATAACTAACTAAGAAACTAGACTATAAGAAGATTAGACTATTCTTAATTAAGGAAGTATAAGAATCTATAAACTATAGGCTAGCACTTCTACTAGATGCAAAAATATACTCTATGTTCTATATATTACTTCTAGAACTAGCAGACTCTAATATACTCTTATAGGAGACATTTTATTATAAGTCTTAAGAAGAAACTAAATTCGAAGTTAAGAAGATTCTAGACTATAAAAACAATTAGTACCTTGTTAAATAGAAGAGATATCTAGAATTAGAAAATACCTAGGAACTAAAAAAGAATCTTACAAACTACTAGATACTTCTATAATAGTTCTATTAGGCGCGCCGCTAATAGAGTAACTAGGAACCTCCTAGAACTCGAAGAGAATATTATTAAAAGCAATCTATATCTTAAGAAGAAGAGAAGAACTATTAACCTAGTTAGGTAATATAAGCGTTTTAGTATTCTTCTCTACCTTAAGCTTCTTAATACTACGAACTTCTACTATAATAGTATTATTAGCATAATAGTCTATAAGATCTATCTGCTACTATAGTTGCTTCTCTCGAGTATAGGCTATCTAGTAGGCGATAAGAGCTTTCTTAAGTACCTTATCTATAGCCTTCTACTCTTTTATAGTATTAGTAATTTTCTCTTGTAATCTCTTCTTCTTCTTAAGAAGACAGTCGAATTTGGATTTCGATATCTAAAGATTATACTACTAACTATAACGCATATATTTGTTACATTTCCTAGAATAAATATGCATCTTATATAGCTAATAATACTTAGTATAGGTCGAATAAGGACGTATAGCTAAGAATCTAAAGGCGTCTAGATAATCGACAAGTTAGCGATAATAAAGAGTGCTAGTCTTCTAGAGCATAGTAAGCTATATTAGATATAACTAAAGATAGAAAGGATACCTAACCTTATAATATAGTTTAGAATAAACTAGGCTAGAAGAGAGATAGTATTATAAATTAAGACTCTAACATAGTAATTAGACACGCTAGGTAAGGACTATAATAGAGTTACGTAATAGTACTAATTACTATACATACTAATTACTAAGTAGTACTAAGTAACTAATTACTAAGCACACTAATCTAACTAATTATCTTATAGTTTAGTATTATATATAGGAGCATAGAATAAACTTATTTAGACTATATTTAACTTATATTAGCAATTAACTAATTAGAATCGACTATTATTAAACTCTTGTTATTTATTAGAACTAGTTAACACTTCTTTCTCTTTATATACTTATCTAAAGAATACTACCTACGCTAACTTCTTAGATTTAACTATATACATACTAAGGTGTTTAGTACGTATTACTCTACTAGTTAGTTACTAACATCTATATTATAACTTAAGCATGTTATTTAAACTTAGCTACATAATTAGAAGCTAATAACTTCTAGGTTAGGTATTAGATAACTCTAGTTAAAACTTACTTGTTGTTATAGATCCTATAGATCTTCTAAATCTCTATTCTAAAGGCGTTAAAGTTTCTAAAAAGTTCTTTATAATTAGTACTATCTCTAAGATACTTTAAAAGATAGAGTTTAATCTATTTCTAAGTATTACTATATATATAGGTAGTAGCGAACAAGGGTTTATTCTGTATATTATTATTAAATATAAAGTACAACTATATTTAGTTAAGCTAGTCCTTAAGCTTAATTTAGTCTCTATAATAGAAGTCTAGTTTAGTAACCTTTATAGTAGAGTCTTCTTCTATAGTCCTTGCTTATTCTAATCCTCTAGCTTTGCTTAAGGCTAGAGTTCCTAAAGCGTTCCTTAAAATAGAACTTATACTTAAGAGTATTTAAAGTACTAATAACTAACTTATAGGTTATATATACTCTTAGTATGCGTAATTTAAATAGGTAAGCGTTAGTAGCTTCTTTAGATAAGTATATAATAAGAAGGAAGTACTAAGTAGTTCTAATAAATAACAAGAGTTTAATAATAGTTAATTCTAACTAGTTAATTACTAATATAAGTTAAATATACTCTAGACTTTAGTTCTTTCTATATTCCTATTTACCTTTAGGTATTATACTACTCTGTCTAGGCTATAGTAGAGCACCTAAGCGCTCTATATTCCTTAGTATAAAGCGCTATAGAGTTTCTATATAGTTTATACTAGTAAGGTTTTTCTTCTATTCTAAAAGTAGCCTTATAGAGCGTTGCCTTTCTACTACTTACTTATTCTCTTAGCCTAACTAGGTTCGTAACATAAAGACTAAGAAACTTCTTACTTATAGCCTCTTTCTTCTTCTTCTTCTTCTTCTTCTCTATAACTTAGAGCTACTTATAAAGATAGTATATATAAGCTATAGCTTCTATTATCTTCTCTTCTACTACTTCTAGTTTCTGTTTTAGCTATTTATACTAGCTATATAAACATTCTTATTTAGTCTAGGTTACTAAAATGTTATAACTACTATATCTCTAGAAGAAATTTCTAGAGTAACTTCTAAATCAAATGTCTATAATATAATAAGGCTTAGACTTATCTTTTAAAGAAGCTATATTCTAGTAAGCTAAATAAGGTAATAGTATCTCTTTCTCTTCTAATTTAATAAGTTATAATTAATAATTGTAGCGTTCTTAACAAGTTAGTAGAGTAGTAACTATATTAGATTATAAGACTTACTAGAAGAAGTTTAGAACAAACTTGCTAGAAGAGAGAGTAGTATTATAAATTAAAAGAAAGTATAGAGAGTATATAGAGAAATATGTAAGTTATAGCTACAAAAAATACTATACTAATTATTTAGCGCTAGAGACTTAACATATTATATAAAGAAATATATGCCTAATATTACAAAACTCTATATTAGTCTTAGTTCTTTAGGATATATTCTTTAGCATAATTTTACATCTGTAGTCTTAGGCTTAGAGACTTCTTATCTAGAGTATAATAAGATTAATTAACTAAGTTAAGTATAAAGCTTCTAATCTATAATATAAAGAGTATTATCTATATATAGAAGAAATTCTATTTCTTTCTATAGGTCGAGTAATTATCTCTTATATAGTTGCTTATAAGCAAGTATCTTTCTACTAGTTGCTTAGTTATATGTTTAACTCTACTTCTTATATATTATGTTATCTCTAATAATTAGTTTCTATGCGTTTATTTCTAACTAATTTATGTTTAGTTTATAACATCTAACTAAAGAAGAGACTTAGTAGTTAAATATGTAACTATGCTTAGCAACTATTTAAGTAACTATCTAGTTAAATAGTTAAATATATATAGAGAGAAGTAGTATTCTCTTTATATATAAGAATATAGAATAGACTTATTTAGACTATATTTAACTTATGTTAGTAATTAACTAATTATAATTAACTATTATTAAACTCTTTTTTATTTATTAGAACTACTTAGCACTTCTTTTCTTTTAAGAACTTGTCTAAAGAAGCTTACTAACGCTTATCTGTTTAGGTTTTTTTATACTTTAGTATATATAACCTGCTAGTTAGTTGTTAATAACTAGCTACTAAGTTACTAGAGACTAAATAAGGCCTTATAACTCTTACTAATAGAGCTAATAAGATATATTTAATACTCTTAATCTAGGCTATAGTTAGCTATCTAACTAGAAGCCTCGAATACTATATCTACTAATCTCTTAGATACCTAAACAAAAATACTATCTATAATAAGAAAGCACTATACTAATTCTTCTACTAATTCTTCTACTAACTACCTAACTATTCTAAACTTATTCTCTTATAAGTATAGATCTCTTACTATCTAGTATAGAAAAACTCTCTTATAAAAACTACCTTCTATCTACGCATACTCTTTTAATTACCTAAAAATCTACGTATCTCTACTAGTAGTACTCTAGAATTCTTCTCTTCTTATACTATTCTTAAGCAAATCTATAGCAGACTAACTATACGCGTAAGGCTAGAGTAAGCTTAATAATTAGGCTTGCTTTTAGACTTCTCTTTATATCTAGTATTATATATATACTACTAATATTAGCATTAGTATATTATAAGATTCTTAGCTAGTAGAAAACAAGATATAAACTTAGTAGTAGAAGAAATCTTGTTTCTAATAGCTAAGAATCTTTGTTATAAGGAGAAGCTTATATATATTAGAGTAATTAGATATCTTTATTATAAGAAGAGAAGTAGAGTAGTAGATTTAGTAGTAGAGTCTTATATAGATAGGTAGTAACTAAGTAAGAATGTTATATCGACTCTACCTATACCTCTTAATAGTCTTAGAGAGAATAGGGATAGCTTATCTACCTCTTATCTATCTCTTATCTATCCTATACCTATAGTAAGTAGAGCATAAGACTAAGAGAGAGAGAGAGAGAGAGAGAGAGAGAGAGAGAGAGAGAGAGAGAGGGTTACGAGGTAGGAAGTAGGGCAGAAGGGGATATGGATTCAGTATATCGTCGATTTCGTTACTCGTCTAGCTTCTCACAAAGGCTAAGAGGAGAGAAAATTGAGCAACGCCAGCATTACACAAAAACCCCGCCAAGCTGCTTCATCCAACACAACCGCCACCACCAACCTCCAAACCAGCAATCGCCCACCAGAATCCCTTACACCTCTCCACCCGCCCTCCTCCTCTTCTCCGCACACCCCTCCTTCCCAACCAACACATCCCCCAAACACCTCACCACCCACTCCCACGTCACCGCCCCACAGCTCGGCTGCACAACCGGTGGCCTCCACACCAAATCGCCCCCCCACCGCCCATCGCCCAACTCGCCGCGATAACTCTCCGCGACCTCGTCGCCCAAAGCCTCCACCTCGCCCCTCCGCATAGCGTCGACCACGCGTCGCGGAACCAGAACTTGCATCAAGCAATCCACGACGTGCGCGTGCTGCGCGGTGAAGATGTAGCGGTAGCCGGTGATGCTGGTCTGGGCGCGGCCGATTTCGTGGCGGAGGTGGCTGGGGAGGGGAGAGGAGCCCGGGACGGGGATGATGGAGTCGGGTTTGTGGGAGGTGGTGGAGTTGAGCATGCGGTGGAGGGTGCGCATGTGCTGCATTGTCCAGGGGTGGGTGGAGGGAAGGACGCCGTAGCGGGAGCGGATGTGGGCGCGCAGGGAGGGGGGGAAGATGGGTTCGGGGGTTAGTGGGGGTGGGGGGAGGGAGGTAGGGCCCGTGGGGCGCATGACGGCGGACCAGAAGGTTGTGGTGAGGCGGGAGAGGAGGGTGGGTGGGGGTTGTTGTTTGGCGACGAGGGTTATGGTGGGGGGGGAGTGGGGGGTTGGGGGGTTGGTGAGGGGTTTTGTGGAACGGTGTGGGTGGAGGAGGGAGGAGGAGTCGTTGAAGTGGACTTTGATTTTGGTGGGGGAGTCGAGGTTGAGGCGCTCTTCGTAGCTGCGGGAGGGTTCGTGGGGGGTGTGCTCGGAGAGGGATGAGTGGGAGGGTTCGTTGTGGTGGGGCTCGTCCTGGTCGCGTGACTCCTCGTCATACTCCTCTTCCTCATACTCCTGCATGTCATGGTCGTGATCGAAGGAATCATCCTCGTCCTCGGAAATATGCTCAGAAGGTGCGTTCCGCTGTCTGAATCCAGAACCCCGTTTCTGGGAGGCCACTTGCTCCACAGCCATCTCGCCGAGCAGTTGCCGCTGATCACTCTCCTTGCTCGCGAAACTCTCCATGGCTGTCGTACTCTGGTCGCCGCTCTGGAAGCTCGCGTCATGCCGCGACACATCACCACTCCTGCTGCTGCTGGCGACGGGACTACCACCATGCAGTTTACTGCTCTTAAGCAGGCTCTTGCGGAGTGGACTGTTGATCAGCTTAGTAGTGTTGACGTTGACTTTGCCATCGACAGGTCTCGTGCGTAGGGATTGTCTGCTGTTCGGGCTACTCGACACTTGCGCTTGGGCACTAGTCAATGCTTCACCCCTGGTAACAGGCTTGGCTGGAGAGCTGTCCTTGCCCAGACCGAGCAGTTCAGACAGATCCATCGCGCGCTGCTGCCTCTGTGGTCTAGGTCTCTGCTGTGGTCGACGATACACTTGTGGCATGTTGCTCTGCCAGAATAAGCCGGTGTCGTCGGCATCAGGAGATGTGTCTTCTTCTGAAATTGACAGGTCTCCAGCATTGTCAGGAGCCTGCTCGATTCGACTTGCTACGGCGTCGGGTCGAGTGAAGGAGGCATCGGTG
This sequence comes from Teratosphaeria nubilosa, assembly GCA_010093825.1. NCBI lineage: Eukaryota > Fungi > Ascomycota > Dothideomycetes > Mycosphaerellales > Teratosphaeriaceae > Teratosphaeria > Teratosphaeria nubilosa. The sequence goes on from ML995811.1 coordinate 15,226, forward strand.
GTGTCTCTTCCACCTTCCTGACCACCTCTCGCATCCCGCTCCGCCTCATCGCCAGTGCTCGGAGGAGTCAGCACACCACTGCTGGCTCTGCTTTCGCCACCAGTCGAATGGTCGCGCTTCTTTGGCACGTCCAGCGGCTCGACGCGGGCAGGGGAGTCGGAGTATTGAAAGTCCATCCCGGAGGTTCGTCGCCAGGTGCGCGGGATCTTGGCTCGCGGAGGCTTGACAGGTCCAGTGCCGAAGATGTTGGTCAGACTTTCGGGGCGGCCTTCATGCTGTGCTGATTTCTGTTCTTCTGCTCGTCTGCGTTGTCGTCTCGAGCGCGGTTGGTGCTGCTCGCTCTCGTCTTCCAGAGAGCGTGAAGCCTCTTCTTGCCAGAGGTCGTCGTCTTCAGCATGACGATCCTCCGCCTCCGCCTTCTGCTCCTCCGCCCCCTCAGCACCAAGCACTGCCTCAGGCTCGTCGTCGGACAAGGAATAGTCATCGTCAATGCGCACCACCCTTCCCGGACTGGCCCTCTTGATCTGGCGACTGACCTCCTCCCCCTCCTTTTGCCACGCCCTCGTCTGCGTCTCGCGCATTCGCTGCTCGCTTCCCAGACCGGCCTCGTTGCGGGCCGCACCCGTCGGCTGCCAGCTCATGACGTCGTATGTCTCGGTGGGGAGCTTGGCATTTCTCGTCGTGGCCTCTGCCTCTGCTTCATGCGCCTCATTATTCGGCGTGTCTCTCGCAGGCACACTCCCCGCCGGCCTCACCTCGGACATGTCATGCTTGGGCGGCGAAGACGGCAGGTACGACACGCTCCACGCCGACCTGTCGCCGTCGTTGCGATGACTCAGCACCGACGTGTCGGCCTTGATGCTCTGCAGCGTGGCGACCGACACCATCGTGAAGTCCTCATGCATCATCGTCATGTCGCCCGCCTCGTCATACCCCAACGCATCCTTCAACGCGTGATCCAGCTCGTCCCGCGCCTGACTCAGCCGCTTGCCCCTCTGCTTCGGCAGCGTCTGGAAGCTCCTTCTCCGTCTCGCCCGCTCCCGCTCCCGCCCCCGCTCCCGCCCCCGCTCCGCACTCGGTTTGCGGGTGGAGGAAGGCACGGCGGGCGCATCACCCACGCGCATCGGGGAAGGGGCGGGCGGCGATCGCGCCTCCCGCGTCCGTCTGATGGGCGTCGCCTTCTTCTGCCGGTGCGGCCGCTTGGTCTCCGCCTCGCCCGCCTCCGCGTGTGGCCTGCCACTTGTCTTGGCGGGACTGCTGCTCTCGATCCCCTTGAGCGGCACCTTCACGCTGTTTGCTCTGGCATTCCTGCTCGGCGACTCGTCCTTCGGCGCCGCTTCGACCGTGACTTTGATGCGCCACGGACTCGCGCCTTCTGCCGTGCCCGTCTCCAGCACGAACGACTTGCTGGGGGACGAGTATTTGTTGGGCGATGGGGCGGAAGGTCGTTTGACCGAGGTGCGCCGAGCGGAGTGCGGGGCCAGCGGCGAGGAGGCGAGCGTGATGGGGTCGGGGGAGCTTGATCCAGAATGCGACATGGTGCGGTCGCGAGGAGTGACGCGTGGGTGTTTGCGATCCGGCTGTGTTCTGTTTACCCGCTGGAGTTCAACTGGTGATGACTTCTAGGCGCTGTCGTCGTGGCCTCTGAGAGGGCCTACGAGTCAATGCCAGATCCTGAAGTGATGCACAGCCTCGTCGATTAGAGCATACTCCATCAACAATTCTCGTCCATACATCCCAACGTCACTCTAATCCATCCATCACGTGCGAGCGTTTCCTTATCGCGCTCATCACCATGGCAACCAGCGGCCGACGAATCACCTTGCCCCATTCACGCTGGGCCTCGGTCCACTCATTGTACATACATCTACATGATGCTGGGTAATGCAACGAGCAATGGGCATCCATGGCCTCCTAAAGGAACTCGGCCCCGCCCCCCGCCTCTCCCTTGCCAAGATCTCCTCCGACCACTACGTCCACCACTCCCGCCCCTTCCGCCTCGCCATCGACATCTCCATCTGGCTCTTCCAGATCCAGTCGGGAAAAGGTGGGAGCAATCCTGCCCTCCGCACCTTCTACTACCGCCTTCTACGATTGCTGGCGCTCAACATCCATCCTCTCTTTGTATTTGACGGCCCGAACAAACCACTGTTCAAACGGAATAAAAAGGTCGGCGGACCGGGTGTCAGAGTCGCGAGTGTGCCTGAGTTTCTGGCAAAGCAACTCCTGAAGCAATTTGGCTTCCCATGGCATGTGGCGCCGGGCGAGGCTGAGGCCGAATGCGCGCTGTTGCAGCGGGAGGGCGTGGTGGATGCGGTCTTGAGTGAGGATGTCGATACGTTGATGTTCGGCTCAGGCGTCACGCTGCGCAATTGGAGCGCCGAGAACACGAGCAAGACACCGACGCACGTCTCGATCTACAGAGATGCCGAGACGAGGGAGAGGAGTCGAGGAATGGAGAGGGAGGGGATGGTTTTGGTTGCTTTGATGAGTGGCGGTGATTATCTGCCTGAAGGGATTCCTGGTTGTGGACCCAAAGTCGCTTGCGATGCTGCACGAGCGGGCTTTGGGAAGGATCTCTGTGCTCTGGACAGAAGAGACAAGGAGGGGTTGAGATTGTGGAAGGAGCGCCTGGCCCATCAGATCCGAACGAATGAGGCCAAGTACTTCTCGAGGAAGAATACGGCTTTCAAGATGCCTGAAGACTTTCCCAATGTGGAGGTCCTGGGATACTACACCCACCCATGTGTGAGCACGCCGGAAAAGGTGCAAAGGTTGAAGGAGCTTGTGGGTTGGGATCAGGACATCGACTTCCCTGCGCTGAGGAGTTTCGCCGGCGATGCCTTTGATTGGCGGTGTATCACTGGCGCCAAGAAATTCATCAAGAATCTTGCGCCGGCTATGCTGGTGCGAGAATTGAGGCTGAGGGCAGAGAGGGAGCCGGAGAGGACTCAGCCTGAGGCACAGGAAGCCGCGGAAAAAGAATGCGTAAAGGCGATTCATGCGAAGAGAAACCACGCCACGGTCGACCAGGAGCTCGAGTTGAGGGTCTCGTTCACGCCGGCAGACCTCGTCCCTATCGATCTGAGCGTTGAGGATGACGATGACGACTTCCTCCCGGCTGGTGGCGCCGGCGAGCCCGAAGACACAGACATCGATGACGTGTTGCCATCGTCCACCGCCGACGAGGACGCGGCATCGGATGCTCCACGATCACCCACCAAGAAGCGACAATTCAAGCCATTTGACCCCTCCCAACCAGACAAGATCTGGATTCTCAAGACCTTCTTGCAGATCGGCTGTCCATTGCTGGTGGAGGAATACGAAGCGAGTTTTCGCGATCCGAAGGCGTTTCTGAAGGCCAGGAGGAAGGCTAAGGCGGCAGACACAAATGCTCATGCCAAGCCGGCAGCGAGGAAGAAGAAGAAGAAGAAGAAGGAGGAGGAGGACAAGACGGGTGGCATGGCGGCGAATGCGCTGATGGCTTACGCTCAGATCTCAAAGGCGAATGAGAGGCTAGGGAAGGAGAAGAGCAAAGCGACCTCGACGAGGGGTCCGTTATACGAGAGCACCTCGCAAGGCCACAGTCATCCAAAGCCCGTCGAAACCGTATCTTCTGACGACGAAGACCTGCTCCCAATCCCGCGACTCAAAAACCCCGCCACGCAAATCCCTTCATCCCTCCTAGACGACGACCTTTTCAGACCTCCAAGCCTTTCATCCCCAGGCCTCCCCGCACCTGCCGTCATAGAAACGATCGACATGCTGGACGACAACACCCCGAGGCCCTTCGCCCGCTTCGCCCGCCACAATAACCCGCCTGCTGCAGCAGCGACGCAGAAGCCGAAAGAGCACGCAGGAGACAACAAGACCCCGACGGGCCGGAAACGACGCTCGGGCGATCTTTTGGTTCCCGAGTCGCCTGCGGTGGGTCAGCGCAGTATTGCTTCTTACTATTCCCCCAGCCCAGCCAAGCAAGTCGACTTCATCAACCTGATCTCCAGTCCTCGGAAACTTCTGACGCCCACCCCACCGAACTTGAAGACGCAATTCGTGCGATCCCCCTCGCCTGTCAACCTGGTTCTCCCGCCTTTGCCCGGTACCGTGACTAAGAGGCGGCGGAGACGGAGTCCGATGAAGAGGTGTCGGGGTGCGTTTGTGCTTGGTGCTGACGGGGATGATGGTGGTGTGTTCGTGACGACAGGCGACTCGTCACAGACAGGTCACGGGGGGAGCGGGAGTGGAGGGGGAGTCTTACTTGAGGAGGAGGAGGAGGAGGAGGAGGAAGATCTCCCGCCTTTAGATCTCGGCAGGAGGCGCGAGAGAGTCCCACCCCATGCACCTGAGCCCCGGGAATGTTTAGGGCGCGTGTACCAGCCCACCACAGCTCACACCCCTTCCACCTCGGCCTCGGCCTCTGCCTCTGCCTCTACCGCACCACACGCGAAATGCACAGCCCCTGGACCTTCCTACTCCTACTCCTCCTCCTCCTCCTCCTCCTCCTCCACCACCACCAGCCGGCGGAAACCTCCTCCTGTGATAGCGGAGAGGAAGAAGGAGAAGAAGAAGAAGAAGGAGAAGGCTCTTCTACTCCGGCAGAGTCTGGAGGGCGCGTGGAAGGAGGTTGAGGTTGATGTTGAGAGTGTTGATCTGAGCGGTGATGGGAGTGGGGGTGGGTGTCGCGTGGGGGTGGGAGGGAAAGGGTGGAGCAAGAGTGGGGTTGAGGTGGTGGATTTGACGGGGGTTTGAGGGTGAGGTTGGATTTGGGAGAAAGGGGAGAAGTTTTGTCGATGTGAGTACATTGTTGTTGTTGTTTCTTGATGCTATGGGTCCGCGCTGCTTGTGCGATATTGTTTCCCACCTTCTCAGCGCGTTGAATTCTGCCCGTTTGAGTCTGATCTGTGCGCGGAGATCCTCTGCGTCGCGCGCATTTGCTACTCTTACATTATGCATAGCACACCCGAACGTCTCGCTCACTCATCAGAGCATATTCAACGGCACACACACACACACACACACACACACACACACTTCTCTGCCTAACCATCTCCAACTCCTCATCAAACGTTCAACTCCCCCTCACTCACCACCTCCAACGCCCCCATCCCGCGCGCACAAGCCTCCGTCCACAACCTCAACGCCTTCCCCTTCACCTCGACCCCAAACCCCTGCACGATCGGCACGCGCTCCTGCATCCCCAACGTCCATCTCTGCTTCTTCCCCATCGCACCTTCCTCCTCAGCCACCTCCTCCCGTCCCGTAACCTGCCGCGCCGGCACCGCGACAACCAACCACGGCACGCCCTCCGTCTGCACATTAATCCGGTCATAGAATCCCTCGTCGTCTCCGTCCGAGGAGGAGGAAGTGAGGTCCGGGCATCCGAGGTCGAAGATCCTGTCGCCTTTGACGCCGTCGTGGGTGATGGTCAGCACGAACCATTCGAGGGGTTTCTGTGGGGCGGGCGGGCCCATGGGCGGTGGCGGCGTGGTTGTGGGCGTGTTGGAGGGGAGGACGAGGTGCGTGAGTTTGATGGTTGGGTTGTGCGGGGCGGTGAAGGTGTGGAGGGTTTTGGATTCGGGTGCGTGGGGTTGGGGGTCTGGCTGCGCGGTGGTTTGCTCGTTGTTGGTGGTGGTGTTTGCTGGCTGTGGCTGGGCGGCGAGCAGCTTTAGTTCTGTGAGGGGGATTTGGGTGGCGCGGGTCTCGGGGTGTGCGAGCCAGGCGTTGATGGTGGTCGAGAGGCTGGTGGACCAGAAGATGGGGTGGCGTGGGCGTGGACGGCTGGAAAAGGGCGGGGTGGTGTGGGAGGGGAGTGGCGATGCCGGCTTTGGTGGCGGAGGGGATGCCTGGGCCGTCGCTTGCGGCTCTGTCGATGAATGCAGGAGCGGGCTGTCGGTCAGGTCGATGGTCTCTGCCGTCTTCTGCGGCTCGCTCACGCTGTCGGTGCGTTGGTGTGGCGCTATTGGTTGGTCAGTCGGCGTGCGCTCACGTGGGAAACTGGCGGGTGCTGCGGCACTGGTTGGCATGTTCACGGCGTGGCGTTTCTTGTCGAAATAGCCCGGCGGCAGGGGCTTGGACGGGTCGGCCAGATCGAGGTCGATCAAGGAGTCGGCCGAGTCGCTCTTCGCCGGCGGCTTCGGCGCGGCGGGCATCTCCCACAGCCTCACGACGATGTTCTTCTTGCCCATGAGCCTGGTGCCGTGACCAAAGCCCAGGGCCGCCTGCAAGCGACGGCTCAAGTGGACTACCTGCTCTGGCGGATGGGTCAGCGGTGTTCTCGACGTCTTCTTCATTGTGCTCCAGTCCAGTGCGGTCGGGTGCGTGGCTTGTGGCGTGTGGCGGTGGTGGTGGTGGTGGTGGAGGAGGAGTTGGTGGTGGTGTTGGCACAAGTGAAGGATCGGATTTTCACGAGTCGTCGTTGTCGGTGCGTGGACTGACGCTAAGGGAGCACGTGTGGGTTCATCATCTCTGCAAGAGGAAAGAACGACCCAGCCTTCGCTTGAGCACACAGAAACGGCAAGAACGCAAAACATCGCGCACGTCGGCATTGACTGCATCGCTGCTTGATCGTATTCACAATACGCATTACACTCCATCATCATCTACCAGCAGTCCGATTTCATGTCGCGGCCAGCGAATGGTTCAACGAGAAGTCATACCTCGCCTCCAGCACGTACAGTCCATCTGCCGGGCCAAAAATCTGCCTGCTGCTCCTGCCCCACCTGCGAGTATTGTTCAGCACGAGCACGGTCATGGGATCGGGGATGTACATACTCGGGATTGTGGATGCCGTCGATCCAGTCTTGCACCTCCATGACCAAACACCCATACTTCTGCGTCACGCGAGGGCGCGACGGGTCGTCGAAGAAGCCTTGTGTCTCCTTGAGCGGCAAGGAGCCTGGAAAAGATTAGCAGGATCCTTATAGGAAATGCGCAAGGAGTCTTCACTCACCATTCTGAAAGTTGCACGTATACACCTGAAAGGCATCCTGATTCGTGTATATATCGAGTTGAATGCCGGAGAATGGGCTGGCGAGCGTCGCGACCGGAGCGTGGCGCCAATTGTAGGGCCCATACGCGTTGCGATTGAAGATGTAGCAGTTGTCGTACCCGCTGCAGTTGAATCCGCAATTTCCCAGCAGGTCCGGCGAGCTGATGTTCGCGCCGAGCTGCTTTGGTTTCGACCAAAAGTCGTTGACGCCGTCCTTCTTGTTGGCCAAAAGATCGCCGGTCGGAATTAATATGTTGTCGACGTCGGTCCGGAGGCCACCATACGGTAGGTAAAGGGTGTGGTTGAGAGCAAGATCAGTTTGAGGATTCCGGAACCCATCGAGGTTCCAGTACGTATGAGAGCTCAGCATGATAGGAGTTTTCCTGGTCACTGACAGAGCACTCATGCGTATGTGCCATTGGTGTGGCGTGAAAGCGTAGGTCACAGCCGCCTTGACTTCGCCGGGGAAACCTTCTTTGCCATCTGCGTCAATCAAGGTGAACGTGATTGAATCGGAAGTATGCGCAGCAACGGTCCAGTTGCGATGGTCCCAGCCATCCGATCCACCATGTAAAGTGTCGAGTCCGTCGTTGTCGTTCAAGTCGACGTGGTAGGTCGTGCCATCGATCTCGAAAGTCCCGTTCTTGATGCGGTTTGCGTAGCGGCCGGGAACACCGTTCAGATGAGGGTGCAATTTGTCCTCCGAGTAGTATGTGGCATTATCGAAGCCCAACACAATGTCCCGCTCTACGCCATGGACGTCGGTGATGAAGAGGTTGGTAATGCTTGCGCCGTACGGAATAAAGAGGGCCCGGATGCCTTCGCTCGAGACTTCATACTTCCCATTGGCGTCTGGACCGGAGGCATTGCCTGCAATGGTTGGGAGTGATCCATAGCCTGAGCTTTGGGCCCAAGTCAGCACCGGGAGAAGCGCAACGCATGTCCAGTTTGGTCGCATCTCTACGACGATCCAGCTCCTCCTGTGAAGTGTTCAGAGTCTCGCGTGGTGTGCGCAAAGCTGGGTTTATATACGAGAACAAGGTGGAGCAGCGTCCTGCCGTTCATCGTCCCTTGCAGTCTCCCCGCATATCAACCAGGAACAGGGGTCATTGCACCAGACAATGATTATACAACCAAGGCGGACACGGAGAAATAAGCAGCTTGAGGCTGTGTGATGGTAAGCAAAGGTCTTCCGTGTGGTACCTTACGCAGTCGCAATTGCAGAGTCGTCTGCTCTACTATTGATGTGCGCCTCACATCCTGAACCAGAACGAGTCATGGCCGCCGGTCTTGAGAGCCTGCGTGAAGCCATGGAGCTCACGCTCGAGAAACACGACGCACTCACTATGATCGCCCCTCGCGCAAATGATGGCCGATACATCTTGAGAAGGTTTGGGGATGTGGCCTCCCGAGCCAGGCAGTATGGCTGTGGCTGGCTAAGAAGGCATGCGCCTACGTCCATGTTGAGGACCGTCCAGGTCGTTGTTTTCTGAGGTCAAGTCAAGCTCAAGGCGACATGTACATCATTGAGAGGCCGGCTGGCGACCACAGAACCATCATGGTGTCGATGGAGGAATCGGAAGTGAAAATTCGAACACGTGAACAGCCCAGCGAAGGAAAAGGTGTTGACCCGATGACTATGTGGATCCCACGAGTCTCGCAAAATCATTGCCCAAACATGGTATCTGGGTATTATGACACACAACTCTGGCTTCACAACTACTTTAGCTGCAACCACATAGCGACTACAATAAGATTGAACATAAGACATGGCTGCGCAATTTTAGAAGATTATCCGCTTTTATCTAATGTGTGTAGGTTGTCCGGCCCCTTGGTAGTCTACTATACCGCCTACATGCTCGTCTAGCCTATATTATTAGATGTTCCTAAGAAGGTCGACTTTGTACAATTATATAGGCGCTGCTACATATAGTCAATCTTACCTATGAAAGTGCGTCATGCTCGGCGTATTTGCAGAGGCTGCCTAGCCGGAGCATCGGCTTTTCCTCCGGAGTCCCTAGGTCGCATAGATACAATGGGAGATAGGATATTCAATAAAGAGTCGAGAAGCTCGTGGTCAAGAAGACATCTGGCAATCGACCCTCATGTGAACGCGGCGCTGGCGACGCGTGTGCCTCCTACGCTTTCAGGCTCAACAACGGTCTGCGGTATGCAGCTGGCGCAAACAAGAGTTATCAATAAGTCTCCGGCGGTGCCTGAAATGGATGCTTCTGTCGGTGCCACGCTGGACGAGGTATAGCATGACACAATAATCAGGCAGCTCATGCAAGCTTCCAGAACACACTTTACCGATCAGCCGTTTTGGTAGGGGATTCCCTAGGAGATCCAAGTTTGGCGCATTTTGTATCCTCAATGTGAGTAGTTTGGAGTCGTGTATTTTCTGCGTCCGCTCCTCGTTCTTCGCCGCTGGCAGGTGCACAAGAAAGAGTCCTGACCCGCTCGCCGCGGAGGCGGCTGTGATCTCAAGCGTTTGGGCTAAGGGTTTACGACAACTCGCTGCGGAGGCAGAGGCATACTGGGGCTGGGGGTCTCCCTAGAAAGCCGTCAATATCCGGAAAGGCCCGACAAGCTTCTGTCACAGTAGTAGTTCACATAGGCTCTACCTTACTGATCGAGCAGATTGCACCTTGGCAGCAGCAAGGATGCTGCGGGGCAGATGATAGTGTCTTATTGAACGTGGGCATGAAAATTTCGCAGAGACGTCTCCTTCGAGGCCTTTCCCAGCTATGTCTCGAATTCAGTTTGGCCCAGAAACAAGTGGCGCGAGATGCTGCACGATACAGATGGGGCGAGACCCCCCTTGGGAATCATATACCACGTGCTCCCACCGAGGATTGCACGACTGCATCTGATCATCGACCACAATCTATCGACCACAATTCATCGACCATCAGACTCTTAGCCAAACCAGCAAGCTCGACATGCATTTGGACCTTCGGACTTTAGTGCTGCTGGCAGCACTCGTAACCGGCATAAACGCCACTGGCGGGACCCCGCCCTGTGACGGGCAACGATACACCGTGAGTGCTGGCAGGTCGTAGCCCTCAAGACGTATCTATGCTGACGAATTGATGATACCAGTACTGCAGCCTGGACCGCAAAGGAATCGTAAGTCCTGATTGAGCTTCCGCAATGCGCACACGTCGTAAAGATATGTCGGGTCTAAAACATCACGCTGTAGGTTGTGTGCGACGAATACCAGATCCCTATCAAAAATTTGTATACTGCTTGTCAAGGCGGCAAGAAGAATCAGGGTTGCCTCTGTGTAACAGACAATTGGGGCGACCCGTCATGCAAGCGGAACGGCCACAAGTGCGCAGGATAATAAGGCGTGTCGAGAAAGGGCTTTGTGGGAACGCTAGGGCCGAACACTTGAAGTGGATCGATCGCAGGGATGGCTGTCAAAGGCGTAGGACTGGCCGCAATGGTCAGCTGGTCGTGAGTGGCTTGATATTCTTGGACACGGGTTGAACTGCGTCCGTCGATGTCTGGGGTATGGAGCGTGCATGAATTCATTCTGGTTGAAGGCTGCTCATGCTTGGGCGAGCGTGGAACATGTTGACGTAGATCGTTCATACAGATTGTGTATTTCTGGACGTTACATGGGGATCACTCTTTGCCAGGCAAACGACCTGAGCAAGAACTGCTATCAAAGGTATCCAATCTGCACAGTGTCTGCCCTGCACCGAACCGCCCGTCGCCGACCTGCTGTGCCGATAAGCGCAGGATAGTCAGGCTTGCCTCTGCTCTGAGGCAGGAACTCGAGGATGCAGCAAATGCGAGCGAGCAGCACACAGTCTTGCCGCCACAAGCCTCGGCGTCGTGTGTCATCTACCTGGTCTTCGCTTGCTCGACAGCGGGATGGAAGGCGGCGCAGGTGCTCCATCTGTCCCGGACGGACCTTCGCCAAAGCAGCTTTCTTCGGTGGTGGAGGTGGCGGCGGCTTCTTCGCTACAGCCGCTGACACGAGTGTGGCTGATGAAGCGGACGCCAGTAGGGTCCATGCGTTGGAAGCGCTACTGAAGCCCACTTAGCTGTCCAGTGTGTCCTATGGGCGTCTGTGGCGACCGAGGCGACGATGATTGTGCAATCCCATTTTAAGTACAGATACTCCAGCTTAGTCTCGCTGACTCGCCGCACCCTACTTGATGTGAGCAATGTCCTGTATCATGAATCATGAGAGGTTGGCGTGATGGGATTATAGCGACATCATACGATGTATGTTGTCTAGAGAGGAATCAGAAAGTCGTGCACGGTGCGTGGACAGCCCGGCGAAGGAAAAGGTGATGATCCGATAACTATGTGGGTCCAAAGTCAACATTGAGATAGAAGCACTGAGCTGCTTCGTCTCTGCGCAATTGGAAGCATACCGTCTTTCTCCCACTTTTTGACGATGCTGTGGCAAAGTATTTTCTGCTCGCAGCTTCTAGCAACAGCCGCTGCCCGGATACCGAGCCAGACATACTTGGGTAGCACCAGCGACAGACAGCGCGATAGCTCCCTGTGGTGCCACATACCGGGCGTGGCTGAGAGTCCCAGAGATGGTCTGAGAAGCTCGCGAGATGTATTCACGGGCGATGATGCCCTCAGCCTCCAAGTCGAGCGTCTGACCGCAGCCGTCAATGTACCAACCGTCTCCTACGACGACAATGGCGACGTGAACGAAGACGAGCGATGGCTACCCTTCGGTAGGCTACACAAGACTCTATTGAGCATCTTTCCACTGGTGTAAGATATCGGTACATTATTGACAGATTGCTCTACCTAACTTGTGCCAGCCACAAGCACCTTCGACTGGAGAAGGTCAATAAGTATGGACTGCTCTACCACATCACAGGGACCAATACGAGCTTGAAGCCAGTTGTTTTCATGGCCCATCAAGATGTGGTCCCAGCTGGTAGACCCTCGGCTTGGACACATCCACCGTTTGATGCGTTCTTCGATGGCGAGTGGCTATGGGGCCGCGGGTCTGCCGACTGCAAGTCGAACCTCATTGGGATTTTGTCTGCCATGGAATCTCTTTTGCAGCAAAAGTTTAAGCCGCAACGGACCATCATCTTCTCGTTCGGCTTCGACGAGGAGACTAGTGGCTACCGGGGTGCTAAATATCTCGCTCGCCATTTGGAGGAGAAACTCGGACCCAACAGCATCGCCATGATTCTCGATGAAGGGGGTATGGGAGTGGCTACCACTGGAGACGTTGCGTATGCGCTACCTGCCATCGCGGAGAAAGGTTTCGTAGATATAGTCATGACACTGGAAACCCCTGGTGGACACTCGTCGAGGCCGCCTGCCCACACAGGTATCGGGATCATGTCCAAACTGATCTCTGCGCTCGAAGACTCCCCCTTCTATCCGTCTCTTAGTGATAAGAATCCAGTCCGCGGTGTTCTGGAATGCGAAGCCATATATTCCGACGAGTATGTGGAGCCGTGGCTGAAGGAGAAGTTGCAGAGTGGCCACGACATCGGCGAGGAAATTGTGCAATCCAGGGGTGACAGTATCCGTTGGCAGCTCCAGACATCACAGGCCGTAGATGAGATCCGTGGAGGTGATAAGGACAACCAGCTCCCTGAAGAGGTGAATGCCGTTGTGAACTACAGGATTTCACCTCAGAACAAGGTTGAGGATCTCTTTGAGAGGAGAGCTGAAATTCTTGCCGAAGTTGCTCATGAACATGGAATCGCTGTCTCTGGGCTAGGGTTCAATGAAAGCCGCACAGCCGACGGCATCCTCAGGCTCAAGACCGATCAACTCCTAGTACCTTCGCCAATCACGCCCACCGAGAGTACCAACGATGTATGGAATCTCGTTGGAAGTACACTGCGCCAGGTGTACGAATCCGTTGACACATTACCTGGAGTCAAGACAGTCATCCCGGTGGGCAGTATCGCTACGGGCAACTCGGACACATCACACTACTGGAACTTGACTCAGCAGATATATCGTTTCACGCCGATCCGAGAAGATGCAAGGCAAGGTGTGCATACTGTTGATGAGAGGATCGAGATGCAGGCTCATCTCGAGGCTACGAGGGTGTATTATGATCTTATGAGGAAATTTCAGGAGTTTGGCGGTGAGACCTGCGAAGGTAGTTGTCTGGTGTTGTAGCCTAAAGTGCATACCAAGCTACCCTGTACAATTGTGATGGCTTAGTCGTCGCTAGTCACGATCATAAAAGCGGTTGAGGAAGTGCGTCGAATGCACGAGCGAGTGTTCTTTTGGCTTCCTATGTTGGTGATTGTAGAGCTGACGCAGCAATTCACAAATACTAGTTTGTGGAACACCGGAACCATCGACGGTCCCCGCGAACGTCCTGCGTCCTTCAGGAGGACTATCCTGCTCTCAAGCCAAACATAAATGACTGAGCCGTCGCAGTGTCGACTACAAGCGTCGACGAACCATCACTCTGCAAGACCAAACTTCAATGGCAGTACGAGAAAAACTCACAGCTTTAGACCTCGACGAAAACGCAAACATAACAGACCTTCGTGACCAAGTGGTCCACTGCCGGGGCTACTACATCGATTTCACCTTATCATCAGTCAACCAAATCAACAAGGATGGCAAACCACCGAGCAAAGAGCAGCTCTTCTCCCTTGAGCTCTGCGCCTCCTTTCTCCGATAATACGACGGCAAGCTGGCTATGCTGCAGAACACAGCAATCCCCGAAATCATCAAAAGCATGCCAAATGTCGGTGCACACAAGGTCATGTCCTTCACGAGCGGCGAGCTGCTGAGGAAGCATCTCAGCCGCATTCGCGAAAAGCTGAAGACGCTCTTCGACGAGCACTGGGCAGGCAATGCACAACCGGACGAGACAGGAGTAGCAATCGCGTGGAATCTCTGGTCCGCGGCCGGCATCGAGGAGCAGACGAATTCCACGGACGGCGATACAGAAGTGCTGAAAGATGAGATTGTCAAGATGATGGGCCGAGTTGACGCTGCCACGGCTCGGCGACGCATGGCGATGAACTTCTGGCTGGGGATACGTCGGATCCAAAAACCGGACGGTGATCATACGGGCTATCGCAGGCATCTGAACGGTGTCAAGGCGGGACTGCTGAGGAAGTTTGGGATGGTGGCGCGAGAACTGAGGGAGAAGTTCAATGCTCAGCCTCGCGTGGCTTTTATGGATGAGTGCGAGGCTTTGAGGACGATTGCGGTGGCGTTGCGAGATGTACAGGTTATTCAGCAGAGTGCTGTGGAAGAGGATGACGATGGGGAGGATAGTGAGAGTGAAAGTAGTCTTGAGTAGTTTGAGCAGCCTGAGCTTCGGAGGATAGGTGGGGATTTTCAAGGAGTATTCGCATGTGCTGGAGGTCCTTGGGGCCATTCATCATTGGTCGTATCGTACAAAAGTAGGTCCTGCTACGGGATCACGCTGTTGGTGTCTATCATATATTTTCCCATCCGCATGCCAACGCCGTCGCTATGCCTGTCCTTATCATACAGCTCAGCTTCTACTCCCACGTTCTGGCCAGCTTGCTGCGAGCCCTGAGAACATGTCCATACTTGAACATGACGAACGGGATCATACTCAAAAACGTGCCGAAAAGCGCCAAGATCAAGCCAGCGTACTGGCTACCGACGTTGGTGAAGAACTGCGAGGCGAACAGCGGTGTAACAGCCCCCAGCGTGTTTCTCATCAGACCCTGCCCGGCGATGGCACTTGATGCGTTTGTTCCGTAGCAGTCGGCGGTGTAGGAGTAGGTGGCGTCGAAGATGAAGAAGATACCGAATGCGATGCAGACGAGGCCGAAGCATGGGCCGACCCAATCTAGATATCCGTATTGCGTGAATGAGTAGATGAATAGTCCGATGGGCATGAACACGCCACCGGCCATGGAACCATAGAGTCGAGACTCCGGAAGTGGTGTCCTCTCCGGGTCGCGGATGAGCTTCTGGTACTTCGCCCGCTGTATGTGGTGGGCGATGTAGCCAAGAGTGGTCCCGAGCGCCAGAGCAATATATGGTAGACCGGCCATGCCTTCGGACCAGCCACGCTTGGTCTCGAAACTGATTGGGATGACGGACAGGAACAGGAAGACGACAGCCCAGCAGAAGGCAATCCAGCACCCAAACGCAAAGACTACGGGCTCGGTGGCAAGCATGTGGACGGCCTTGACTGAGGAAGCCTTGAGTAATGTCTTGATGTCTGGCGTGTTGATGTCGTCTCCGGCAACATATCGTTCATCGCCAGTGGCCTTGCGAAGTTTCTGCGCGCGCTTGTGGAGTGCGACGCCGCCCCTTGTCTCCGGGAAGAAGAGGAAGACGATTATGAGCAGTGGGATGTTGGCCAAGCCCTGGATGCCCTCGATCCATCGCCACCCGATCGTCTCGTCGATGAAACCTGCATATATCGGGGCGGCGACGGTACCGAAGATCGCGACGAAGGTGAAGAGCGCCATGGGTCGACCACGGTCTTGCGGCCTGTACATGTCGTCGAAGGTCCCGCCAACCAGGATCGTGCCGACGCAACCAAAGAGACCAAGGAGGGTTCGCATGACGAGGATGGTGGCGATGTTCTTGCCCAGTGCGAGACCGATGAAGCAGAGCGAGAAACAGAGGTAGGCTCCGGAGTAGACGATCTTGCGACCCACCATCTCACAGAAGGGAGCGAGCATCATGGGCGCAATGGCGCAGGTCATGTTGAAGGTGAATAGCCCGAGCTGGCCTATCTCTTTGGATGTGTGGAGGTCGGCGACCATGCGGCCGATGCCTGAGCTGTATGCTGTCGTAGCCAGACCGATGAAGAGTGTCATTAGGTTAAGGATGGTGGTTATGGATCGCTTGTACCATTTATTCCAGTTGTACGGATTTTGTGGATCTCCTTCCGCGAATTCAAGGACGATGTATTCCTTGTCGTTCTTCGTGACCAGCGTGCCAAGCGTCAATGGCATGTCGATGTCGACCTCGAGTAGAGGACCATAGTCGCTATGCCTGCCCTTCTCCTCGACCAAATCTCCGTACTTTCCGCCCACCACACGACCAAGCTGGTTTTCTTGACCCTGCGGGAAGACCTCTGATCCATTGTCGGGTGATGTGAGGCTGGATGGGCCTGCTTCTCCGGCCTTGTCGTCGTTGATATCGTCTTTATAATCTGTGCCGGCTTTAGACCAGACGCTGGGGGTTCGTGACGCGCCACCAGCAGTGCCAGGTCGAGCGTACGGGTTTAGACGAGGCCGGTCTGGATTCCTTCGCGTCTGATCTCGCTCGTACGAGGAGATGTCGTTCTCGAGGGGCGCGACAGGTGTGAGATGAGACATGATAGGGTCAGGTAGTGGAAAAGGAATAAGGTGTCGTGCTCATAGCAATTGGATGCCGCTGAACATAAGCAGATGAACATGGAAATGCCCTACCTTATGTCTGGTCCTCCACGAGGCCTGCCTAAACATCGGACAACAATCTTCACCTTACCGAGCGCTACACGGGTGAAATGGCATAGTGAAGTCACATGCAATTGCAAAATCCACCTTGGCATACGCCACCTGGGAGAGTCGCCGTGAAGAGACCGACAGTGCAGTGGGGAGGGACCCTAGCATGCATAACGTTTGATCGGGCGGAACTCTCAGCGGAAGACGAAGGGGCGAGCTCTGCCGGGTGAACGCGGCCGAGGCTCGATATCCGTGGTCGCATACTGCGTGAAGCTTTGCTTCATCGTACCCAAGACGCCTACATGGGCGGGAGGTGTAGTTGCAAGAAGAGGTCGGGTGCCTTGTACGCAGTGACGCAAGCAGAGGAGGAGATCTGCACCTGTGGGCAGCCATTGCCAGCGCGCCGTCCCTAGCGCTTCCGCACCCAACACGTCGGCCCCTGCAACGTGCCAGCGACAACGATCTTTTCAGAATTTTCTGCCTGCCGTCACCCAACTCCGTCACTCCCCGTGCGTTGCCCACAACCCGACTATGTCATGCCACAGCCCACGGGGCTTGCGACAAGTCGGCGCTGCAGCCGCGCGTCTGCGCTGGAGTCTCGGGGTTTCCATGCTAGCCGAAACGGAAGTCTTCGTCGGGTGCGGACTGCACATTGTGGACCGTGTTTGAGCTGCATTCGCCGCCGAAATGTAGCGCGACATGCAAAAGTGGCCATCTATGGTAACGCAGCATCCAGAACGCAGCAGTCGCTTCCACATGTCGTATGCGCACAGCGGTGCAGCGAGTGAATGCGACTCTTGATCTCCTCCCAGTCGGGGCGTAGGACAATTGACAAGTCGCAAAGCGTCCCACCGCGACGAAGGACACTCGAGTCGATTCGGCCGGTTGTGGTCGTGGCCCGGCGTTCTCACTCGCCCTGTCCATTCATGGCCCACGTCTGGCCAGACTGTAGCAATGTACCGAACTGATTTCCAAGATCGGTCCAGACAATGCCAGATTATCCATAATGCACACGTCCGAGCAGACAAGCGTGAGGTGGCCATCTCAGAAGCGCAGCAGCAATGCGGTATATAGGAGCACTGGGCCCGTGTTGTCAACATTGCGGTGTCCTTACGTCGGGATGATCAGACCATCTCCTATGAAACAGCGATAAGTAGCCTGCAAACGATGCATGCAGAAGCGCGGTGCCCTGTCGCTCCTCCATCACGAGTTCAACTGTGTCGACGCCCGTATTGGAAAGCAATCAGCCAACGCCCAACCACTGCCAAATGACATTGTTTCCACAAGCACAGATGTCAGACCCGGTCTGCACTGCACAGCTCTTCCTCAGAGCTTGCCAGCCTCGTGCCTGTGGCTATCCGCGATATCTCTTCCAATAAGTCATTCGCGATGCTCGCAGAATTGCGAAGGTCTTGATTTCATTACCACCGTCGAGCTGACGTGTCCCAATCAATCTCACGCCCCAGGCACTCAGATAGCTCATGCGCAGACAAGCCGGAAGGGGGTTTTCGGCGTCATAACAGAGGTCCATCGCATGAAAAACGCGCATCCACAGGCCATAGGTGGCGGAGATCCGGCCTCCAGGCGCGCTCGTTCGTTGCTACTCTATTGCCTGTGCAAGATCCAGGTGCTGATGTTGCTTCACTGCCACTCTCATCGTTTAGCTCTTGTCAGCGTTGTCGTCCGGCCGACAGCTCTAGCGGCAAGCGACCTCTTTCTCCACTCTCACGAGCTTTCACGCGATGCCATGAGGCAAAGGAGTCTTGGATCCTCCGACAAGGGGAGGGATATCATGAGGCTTCGGTGGGCAATGCACCGAAGATGTGGATACTTCGTATTGTGTAGGTCCGCGTGGAGGAAATTGAGGCTCGACAATTGATCCCAGCACATCGTAAGGGACGAAAAAAAAATACATACTTTACGGTCATCGTGGAGCCCTGCATTGCTGCAAGTGCTCGACTGTTCCTGAGTAGGAGCAGAGAATGCGACACGTATGGTCAGATCGGCGTTTGGAAGACCCAGTGCTTGCCATGCACCATGTTCGCATTGTCCGACGTGCACTGCAAGGCAATATTTCACCAATAAGAGGCCATCGATTCCGATCTCCGATGTTGGTCAGTACAGCAGAAGACAGCGAACGGAGGACAGCGAGCGCAGCGCGCCTGAGACTGCAGCCCTATCTTGCCGCTCTAGGCCGGGCGGCGAAGTATGTCCCAAGTAGCCAACCGATAAGAACATGGCATTGTTACGCCAAGTGCAGCCTCCCTGTGCTCTGTAAGTATCGAAAGATCCAACCTCACAGACTTGTCCATTCGTGGTCGATTCACAAATCACCACATACGAACATCCTTCGCCATGTCCCGCAGAATCAAGGTCGCCGCGGCACAAGTGGGCGCCATCAATAGGGATACACAGAAGAAGGAGGTGGTGGCCCGACTGATCGGCCTCCTTCACTCCGCAGCAGAACAAAAAGTCCAACTGGTTGTCTTTCCGGAGTGCACACTTACAACCTTCTTCCCACGACATCTCTTCACCTCACAAGAGGAGCTCGACACTTTCTTCGAGCGTGGCGATGTTACCGAGTCACCAGACGTCAAGCCTCTTTTCGACGAAGCCAAATCCCACAGCATCGATATAGTTCTCGGCTATGCTGAGCGCACACCCGAGGGCACTGGCTACAACACCAGCGTCTACTACTCAGCTAGCAAAGGACGAGTCATCAGCAAGTACCGAAAAGTCCACCTTCCTGGCACTAAGGAGCCGTTTGAGGATCCCAAAGCTGTGAATCAGCTCGAAAAGAGATACTTCACTCCTGGCGACCTTGGCTTTCAACCCTTCCGCGTTCCAGGGCTCATTCCAGATGCTCTCAAGAAAGCTACTGCGAAGGAAGGCGAGAAGACTGTCGGGAAGGGTGATCCGATCATGGGTACGATGATTTGCAACGACCGACGATGGCCAGAGGCCTGGCGTCAGTATAGCTTGCAAGGAGCCGAGCTGCTTATGTTTGGCTATAACACCGGTGGCAATATGGCACATCTATGGGGCTCGAAGCCTATGAGCCCGGAAGAGGCCCAAAAGGAAGCGCTGTTCCATTCTCGATTGGTTCAGCAGGCGAATAGGTGAGTTCGAGTTGATCTTTGATCCCACTTATAGAGATTGAGATCTAATTTCTGGTTGCGCTAGCTACATGAACGCCTGTTTCAGCATCTCCAGTGCGCGATGTGGACTTGACGATGGCAAGTATGATCTCATTGGTGGTAGCTCGATCGTGAGTCCAGAAGGCCATGTTGTGGCTGAGGCAAAGACGACGGAGGACGAGCTGGTCGTTGCTGAGATCGATCTGGCTGAGTGCAGGCAAGGAAAGGTGAGTTGACTTGTACCTACCAGAGAGCGTGCGTAGGCAGGGAGGAAGGCTAACTATGGTTGTTCACAGGAGAAAACATTTGATTTTGACAGGCATAGGAGGATTGAAGCTTATGGACTGATCAACACGCAGACTGGGGTTGTGGAGCCTCCATTGCTGTGAATACATGGTTCTCAAAAGCCCAACCTCATCGTACTACTCCCTAAAACACATGCTGCCCATCACCTGGCCCGCGCAACTTGTTATGCAAAAAGTCCAAAGCTCTCAACAGAGAAATACGTCTATCGTGGGCAGCTAGCCCTGCTGAACCGGTCTCTTGATTTTGGTACCGCTGACTGGCACCCGGACGATCGGCAAAGGACCGCCGTGGCCACCTAATTCCTCCTCAGCCTTCGGAGCAATCACTTCTTGGTCGCTTTCAGCCGCATGACAGTATTCCAGCCCTTTGTGCAACATCGAGTGGTCCTGCAGGAAGGGATACCCAAGCAGCACATTCGGCACTCCATCATGATCCGCCAGTTTCGCGCTCTGCTCAACGACGATGAAGTTGACTCTCTCGAATTTCTTTTTCGCAAATCCAGCCTCAAATTCAAGGTCGACAGAGTGCTTAGCAATGAATTTGGCGCCGCTGATGAGGTTATACTGGTCTTTCTCACTCTGTGTCATGGCTCGCAGGCGCTGCCTATAGTTCGAGCCCAGCAGGCGCTGCAGGGTGCTCAGCTCGATCAGGTTCGGGTCTGAGCCGGTGTCCATTTTGGCCCACATTGTGACCTTGCGGCCTTCGTGATTGATGGCTGTGAGCGGCATCCACATCTCGAATGCGGCAGAGCAAGCGTCGTGATTTACGCGGTACAAGTTATACCCACGCTTCTTCGGCAGACGGATCCATTCGTACTCTGGGTGATTACTGTCGTCAAAATATTCGATTTGAGATTCCGGATGAGTGAGATCTGGCGTTATGGCGCGGGGTGTGAGTAGCTCTTGCTGCGGCGTACTCATTCGGCTCTCTGCGTCCTGATCCAGGCGCGGACGTTTGGTGCCTCTGATGGCCGCAAGGCCGCGATCCGGTGTTATAAGATCGTTGCTTGTGACCTGTTCTGGCTCAAACTCAATGGTGGGAGCGACTGGGGCAGGTGCCATTGTGTGCGTACGCCGATGATCCTGTGGTTTCTGTGTAATTTGAGAACTGCTTGAGAATGGCAAGACAGACGAAGCTATTCGACAGCGCTACTTTTAAAGCATTGAACAGAGCGGCCTCTGTGGCCGCTCCATTGAGCCGCAGTCACTCAGCCGTCGACAATGCTGTACGGTACAGCCTCAGTCAGGCAAGAAGGCTGGGAGAATTGGTATCTTAGCCTGCTAATTGTTCTCCACTTCTTGACTGCTCATAGGTGGATCAACATAGCTGGGTGCCAATCGAAGCTGTGCAAGAGCGCCATTGACGTCCTACTGCATGTCGTGTTTAGTTCCGCCAGATGAGTCGGGATGCCGAAAAAGTCGTGAAGCTGCGGCTGAGCTCTATACACTGTGCGATCTCAACGAGGCGAAGCTTGCAAAATTTGCTTGCCGGGTGCAAGAGCAGAGACGGCTTCTAATTCCTACTCATCTTGCAATCAATCCAAGCGACATTCTGCACCTCTGCATACCTAATCGACCTCCAATAGCATGCACACAAAGCTCACTGACACTCCGCCGACACATGGTCCCGAGCAAGTCCTTTCGGACCCGTGCGTTGCGGCTGAGCAGCTTGTTGGCCTGCATGCGAGGCTCTCGACCATGCAGCATGCCGCGTACCCTACCATGGTTGCACATCTTGTGTATCAGGTGCAGAAGAACTGGAATGCGTCAAGAGCGTCGCTCCTCTTGCTTCGAATATTGAGCTCCGTTAGTCCCAGCTCGCGATTGTCTCGATGTCTTCAACGCCAACAATAGCTGGAGAGCAGTCCCCAACTGCTCGTAGAAGCACTGCTCCGGCGCTTTGGTCGGCTCAAGACATTGAGAAGCAGCATGAAATTATCAGCAGGCCTCCCGGCGTCAGAAGGGCGACAACTAGCAGTAGTCTGAACTCGACTACGTTACAATCAAGCCCCATTTCCAACCGGCGCACAGATACATCGTCAACGGATACCCTACCCGTTAGCCCCACACTTCACCGAGAGCCAACATGGCGTGTCTCAGACGAGGCTCTCCATGGGTATCCCAAGCTTGCCAAGTTCCTGGGAGAGACAGGCGGCTACGCAATATACAAGCGCTTTGCCGCATTGAACGCCCGGAATCTGCTCTACCACCAGGCCAAATTGACTAGGCTTGAGCATGAGTTGAACGATCTTGAGAAGATCTTCAAAGATGAGCAGGACTTGCATTACAAGGTTGACCACCTCTTCGATGATGAGCATGGTCCGACCACGGCGGCACACCAACTGCGGCAGAAATACAAGGAGGTCAACCACGCCCTCGAGAAGTACAACCGTCTCTTGCTGGAGCAGGACCAATTGCATAAGTTGCCGTCGCCAGATCCCACATTCGTAGAGCAGATATTCTACGTCATCAATAGTAACAAGTCCCCTAAGAAAGATTGGCTCGGGCATCCGGAGAATACCGTGTATGCAATCTGGGAAGATGGAATGCCAGTACAGGCAGACCTGGTGACACTGAATCCGGAGTTTAAAGAGCAAGATCTGTTTACCAAATTCTTCATCAGCACGTTGATCACCTGGTGGCATTGCATCTACTCGTTGTTTAAGGTACCTTTCGGCTTGCTCCTGCGTATGTAGTCGAGGCTAATCTGAATCGCAAGAAACCGCGTCCTACAGCCGACTTCGATGAGCAAATCTACTCGAGCAAGACCATCAATAGAGCCATGGGTGCAGTCGTGATGATTGCCGCGTCAGCCTTGCCGACATGTTCGATCGTGGCGCTGTACTTTATCAACAGCCCGATAGGACGTCTCATTTTCATCATTTGCTTCAGCGTCGTCTTTGCTGCGGCTCTTGCAGTGTTCACCCAGTCAAGGAGGGTTGAGATTTTCGGTGCCTCGCTGGCTTTGGCAAGCGTCCAGGTTGTGTTTGTGGGTACTGCTTTTGGGAATGGCAATAATTGCTGAAAATCTTGGCCTCGCCCGCTTCAAGTCCAAGTCTTTACGAGCCTGCATGTTCAGGCCACCTTACGCTGTGCTTCGGCGACCAGGGCGAAGAGAAGACCCTCCAGCAGAGGTTGAGCAGAGTATTGGGCCTGTACAGCCAACATTGAAGGTTTCAACGATTAATGTTGTGTCCGTGGAGCATTTTCGAATTCTCCGTGGCAATCTTTACCCAGTCAACCAGCCACAGGCCATGGCCGGAATCGCAAGGCAAGCTGCCTCATTTTCAATTGATTGTGCAGTCACATACATAGGTCGTGAGGACCACAGAATAGTGACAAAGTAGATCGTAAGAAAGCAGCTTCAAGGTGCATGTGGTCTCCAACATGGCTATCATGGCAGCCAAGACAGTTACGTCAGTGGCATCGAAAAACACCCAGCCATACATGTATACCACACTCAAACCTCCATCCAAGCCAACCCAGGGCATCAAACCAAACAACATCACACCCGCAAGCATCCCAATAACAAGCAAAAATGCTGTCCATAACTCGACCAACCCCAACAACAATCTCCTACACCGTCTCCACACGCTCCCAAAGCAAATCCCTCGCCTCCCGCGCCCGCACCCTGGCACAAATCCTCACGCGCCTGCTCTCCGGCCTCTTCGTCCTCACCCTCCTCCTGCACGAATACCGCCTAGCCTTTCCCTCACCCTCACCCGCACCCACAGACATCCTCTCCAGCATCGAGCTCACCGTCCTGTCCTCCCCGATCGGACACCTAGTATCCTGGATCGCCACCCACTCCACGCGACTCTGGCGCCTCATAATCGCCTCTGGGATCCTCTGGCTCATGTTCCGGAAGTCGTACACAGAGGAGTCATTGCTCGTGATTAGGGGGTTGGGAGTGCAGACGAGCACGAGCTCGCCGAGTTATCTTTGGGCGAGTAGTACAAGGTTTATTCCGACGAGGAATATACAGGATGTTTTTCTTCATGAGGCGTTTAAGGGGTTTGAGGTGAGGTTTTATTTGGCGATTGTGGTGGAGGGCGAGGAAGATGTTGTTGTTGTGTTCCCGGTTCGTTCTTCTTTGTCTTCCCTCGCAGGCGACTCTTACTTACTCAGTCACAGAACATACTACCAAGACGAGAGATTCTGGAAGAGGTCTGGAGGGGCACGAGGGCGTGCCTGTATGAGCCTGCTGCTTCTAAGGCATGAAGCTGGATTTAGTGACTATCTACTCATCCATGTCTGCCACCACAGCCCCACGATTGACCTGCTTGGGTTCCAAGCCCTTTCGAGCAGCGTATCGCGCGTTCACCACATCTGGCGTTTCCATCTTCTCCCGCTGCATGATTGGAATGTACGTCCCTACAGCTCGAGGCCGCTCGCTCCCGTCGAAGACACGGTCGCTGGGCTCTCCACAATCCCCATTCGCTGCTTCTTGCTTGGCTTGGATTTGAGTCCCTTGCGCCTCGACGACATTTAGCAGCTGATGCGCAAGCACCTCATCCATCTTCCTCTTTCGCCACAGCGCCCAGAGCTCGTCCATGATGCCGTTACGGCCATACTTGCCATCGTCAACACCTGGCACTACACGCTTCGACGTGTCGCGACCACCGACCTCATCACCTACGTAAATCCAGTCCATGGCATCATCATGGCCGTGGTCTGGAGCGTCGTCCACATGGGCACGCCCAGGACCTTGCATATCCGGAAAGATGCAATCCCATAGCACCAATGGAGCGTCGGAGGCCATGTCATAGATCGGCTTGCCAGGACAGCTCTGGACATCCAACAGCTGATCGGCAACCTCAGGCTTCTCATAGCCTTGGCCGACTAAGAACAGCACAGCGACTAAATGTCGCACCTGATGCCACAAGAAAGCTGAGCCTCTCACCTCGAAATAATACAAACCTATTCCGTCAAGGTTCGACACCTCATGGATGCTTGCGTGAAAAATCCTGCGCTCCCAATTCGTGATTTGTTTACTGGGATCTATCTTGCACAGGTTGCGGAAATCATGCAGACCTGTGTACTTCTTTGCCGCTTTTTGCATAGCGTCGATGTCTAGCCAGCCTTCTTTGCTTGTGGGTGAAGGCGCGAAGGCAGGATTGGTGAAGAAGTATCGATACCTGCGTTCCTGGCAATTGAAGCGGGCTGAGAAAGGAGGGGCCGCAGATGAGCCAGGTAAAGGTTCCAGTGGGCTCGTTGGAGGATTGGGACACCAAGCTAGGACACGAATGTCGGGCGGGAGAACGCGATTGAGGAGTTGTATGTAGGGAAGCTCGTCCTTGATGTGATCCCACGGTGCCTGCTCTTCCTTGGCTTCTTCAGCGTCCATGGTCTCGGTGACCTCCAACGCAGGGTTCACTTTAGCCTTTGGCTGCGTACTCCTCACCCTCAGGCCAACCACCTGCCCGAACGCACTCACACCCCGATCTGTCCTTCCGCACTTGCTATAGTCCACACCCTCCCAGCAGACTTCAACTTCGCTCTTGCCCTGAAAGTCCGGAAATATGAGCTTCGTCTTCATCAATGCCTTCCACAGTGTCTCTTCAATCGTCGGCAAAGGCGTTGTATTATTCAGATGGTGCTCAAAGCCATTGTAGTTGCCGCCCAGATATGCAAATTTCAATGCGATATGCCTGGTATTGTAGCGAGAAGGATCGAACGATTTGGGAGCTTTCTTGGGCTTCTTCTTGGGGGGCGCTGGAGAGCTGGTATTCGAGGCGGTATGCTTGGCGTTTAGTGCTCGGAGTTGTGCTTCGAGGTCTGTGACTCGGCGTAGTAGGTCGTCGTGAGAGTAGCCTGAGTAGTCCATGCCGTAGCTGGCTTGATGCCGGGGTCCAGGGACGGATGGGTGGAAGACTCTTATGCTTGCTGGCGTTGAGCCTCGCCACAGACCTACCAGTCGTGATGGCACGCGACTCATCCCTCGTCAATGAGGATATCCCGAAGGGTCGACATCGAACCATTTTGCTTCGATGGTCACATGGCGGAATTGGCCCGCACGCGTGCCTTTCTTCCGCATGTGGTTTTCTGACATCGTCAAGAGATGTCGACAGATTTGCGTGACAGCTGACGCACAACTTTTGGTCGACATGACTTGAATAGGTATGCTGCCTGCGCCTGAGACTGCAATTGGCATCGCTCCTCGGTCACTCCAAGCTTTCATGAAGCGATGGGGGAAGAAATTATTTTCGTCGTCTGTGACCTTATATTGTTACCAGCCAGTACGGTGAGGCACTGCATCCTCATGGCAGCAATACCTGGCACAGCATGACACTCATGCTCGCACATGAAATGGAACGGATCGAGCAGAACAGCAGTAGAGATACCTACCCTTCCTGCTGACTAGCACCATCTCTGGTTTCTTGGCATCTCTACAATCTTCCCGGCAGATGCTCACAACGGTAAAACTTGCATACGCTGCAAACTCTACCAGAACGTCAGAATAATCCAAGAGGATATCTCGCCGCCGCTGGAGTTTAATGGCACAGCATTCCACTTGGTGACTGAGGATTCGATACCAAATGCCATTCCTTCAGCTCTACGCGGAGACACAGATTTCACACATGAAAACCTCTCCGTAGATAGCCTTCGAGGGTTTGAGAATGGCCGTGATCTGAAATGTACGTGGTCACATGCCCTTCTTGCTGACTACGGATACTGGTGTCCTCTCTATGATTGAGAGGACCGAGAGTATCATGTTGTGATTCCCAGCGGCATTAACAATTGGGACAATGGTTGAAAGAAGAGCGGAACCCTTGTGAAGATTATGTGGGGTATATTGAAGAAGGTGTGGAGAAGGCGGAACGTCTGCCGAAGCAGGTTGCCAAGATATGGCTCATTCCTGGAAATGCTGCAGAGGTGGAAGGCGGGGAGGCGGGATAACTGTGAAGAGGGTCACGCTCATCGGTGAGGACGCGACGGCTTTACAGGTGTAGGGCGTGAGCCGATGGTGCTTCCCTCATCAAGTCACCAAGAAGTATCAGCCGACATCCTCCTCCATTCTCGCTGTTATCCGTTGGAACCTCGCAAACCCACTCGTTATGGCTCCACATTGGGGACATATCCATGCGCACATCACGTCTCGGTCCGACTTTCCTGGCCGTCATGCGAGTTACACTGGCCCATTCTGGCATAGCTCAGTATTGCTATATCCTCTCCGGTCGGCGTCGTCTCTCAATCACGTTCCAGCCCCCACAACAGCCAAGCATTGTCGCCGTCGCGAGATCCTCACGTGTCTTAACGGCAGCGATGAATTTGGCGCCTATACCGGCCAGCGGCTTCGAGGAATTGCAAGCTGCCTTCCCCTTCGCGCCGAGACATCCGCTTTCCAAGTCCTGGACTCGTAACAGCGAGCTCGCATTCTAGGTCCTTGACAGCTTTCCTGTAGTGCCTGGCGCCAAGGGATGTCTACTGATCCCACAACGAAATGGCCACACTGCAGTTCGTGATGGTTGATGCAGAGGATGCTGCCGCGAAGAGAAGATCCGCGACCCCGTCCACCCGTTCTCTCGTGAGAGCTCAAGCCATGCGCGTAGCCCAACAATGGCGGAGGCAGAATGCAGCGCGAGACACGGGTGAGGCTGAATTCTAACTTGTTCCGTGTCTATTCGGCATGCTGACATGATCAATTCGAATTTCAGCCTCGAAGCAATCCTCGAGAAGTCTCACTGGATCTGAAACCCAGGCCAAACCTGATTTGGCTCAACCGTGTAGCAGTCGGGTCGCTACAGAGCGACTTACCTCCGTGGCCGCTCATGGCAAGAGTGCGGCTAAAAATGCGTCTCAGCCCTCAGCCGCCGCAGGGGACAACTTGGATACAATTGACACCGAGACGGATCCTACCACCGAAAACGACCAAGAAAGCACTCGCATTGACCATAACGAGCCTCTGTATGCGCTCTTGACGATTAGAAGCCCTGCCATCTACAGGGCAGGACTGAAGACTCCGTTCATCCGAAACCTATTTCCCCATGACAGACATTACCAATCAGTCGCCGCTAGCGTAGCAGACATGTGGCTGGAGCCTGACACGAATCCCGTTCGAGCCGGAACAGACCTGCACATGCTGATGACCTCGTTGTTCGAGCACTACGATGCACGTCTCGCTTTAGCCGCGCGGAGAAGACATATAGACACCATACGCACGCTTAGACGCCAGCTGGAAAGGCCTCAGAATTGCGATGTCGACAGCACGGCTGGCGGTGCTTTAGCATTGCTGCTGTCGGAGATCTACGTGATGACGTCCTCCGGCTTGGGGACGTGGAAGAAGCACATCCATGGAATTGGTGCAATCTTGCGTTCGATTTCGTCCACGAAAAAGCCGACGAGGCTCGGAATGTTCCTTTTCAAGGCGTTCAGGACGTGTGGACTTATGTTCAGCTTTCTTTTGCGACAGAGCCTGGATCTAGACTCGAAAGGGATGATCCCGCACGCACCGTCAGGCTCGATAGAACAGCTGATGTGTTTGGCCATTCGACTGCCTCCTTTGCTGGAACGTACAGACAAGTTGAAGATTCGTCAAAGGTAAGCCGGGTCCTGATTTTCACCAACCTAAGGATCTCTAACATCTACCATCATTCAGCGCGACCGATATCCGCCAACAGCTTTGCACACTCGAGCGCGAACTCGCAGATTGGGCGTTGGGATTCCGTGGACCGACGCACATTGAGACTATTCACGGTTACGTTATCTCCACTCGCACCGCACCTGTCGACCAAATGCCGTCGCCGCCCCCCGAGCCAATACCATTCACCTCATTCCTGGAAACCCTCTACCTGACCCTCAATTGGACATGCCTCCTGCTCCTCCGCGAATGCCTGCTCGACCTGAAACGCTGGCAGCGAGACAGTCCCGCATCGAGCGACCGCTGCTTTACCGCCGAAATCGACGTCTGTGCTGACTACCTATGCCAGAGCATCCCGTATCTCGATGAGACAGCTGATGGAGTCCTCGCGCGGTGCTTCGCCGTTAGTGGGCCACTGCACTTTGCGTCGAGGTGGTTCAGGCGGAGTCAGGATGCTGTGAGGTTGGCGTGGTGTGAGGAATTTGAGGCGCGGATGCGGCGTGAGGTGCCGTATCTGCAGTGGGAGGCTTTGCTGCCTTGGAGTTTATGTGGGATTCTTTGGCTTGCGCATTGAGGCTGCTTGGTCAGTGCTGATGAGATTTTTTCGAGGGATACCTTTGTGGCATCTATCGGCCGATTATTGCTTGGCTTCAAGCACTCGCGGGGCATGCCGAATGCAACGCTGTGCCCGTAAAGTTCGCCCAGACATCTGCAACGGCAACACATGCTCTCTCAAGCTTATACATAACTATGCTGCAGCGATGGCTCCGCTGGAGAAACTCTCCACGCAAGAAAAAACACTACAAGATGCTACCAAAGGACATCCCCTCAATCGAAGCAACAATCACCGACCACGGCCTCGAAGAAGCGCCAGAAAATGTCCCAGACCTTCCCATCGAGCCCCCGAAACATACCAAACCCTGGAGCAAACAACTCTACACCGGCAGCCTCCTCTTCAACCTCGCGGCCTTCACTCTCCCCGCCCTCTAAGCCACCCTCGGCATTGGAGATTGCGGTTTCGAATGCGACGAGGGCGTTGGATCAGCCGGATGTGCCGCTGTTGATCAGCTCGGTCAAGTTCGCGGTTAATATTGTGCTGGATATGCTCGTCATTTCGAAGTTCCATGTTAGGGGTGTTCAGCCGACGGTCAATACCCAGGCGGCTAGACAGTTAGCTTGCAATATGGTTGCATCCATCGCTGGGTTGATATACTTCCTCACCACGACTTGGCAGCAGCGGCGTTCGCAGCGGATAGAAGAGTACAGCAGCATCAATCCTAGCTTTGAGCATCTCTTGACTTTGGTCCGTCCGGGGGTCTATACCTTTGCAGAGTCGGCGGTCCGGAATGCCCTCTACCTGTGGCTCGTCAGCGGTATAGTGGCCATGGGGTCAGACTATGCCACGGCCTGGGGCGTCTTCAACACCATAAGATGGGGTCTGCTCATGGTTCCCGTGCAGGCACTGGAAGCGACTTCCCTCGCCTCTGTAGGCCATGCTTGGGGCGCCTGGAGACGAAGTGTTGGCCCGCATGTACATCGCGCGGCTGCGAAGACCACGGAGCTCAGGGGTAGGTGCTTGTCATATATGCGGCTGGTTCGACTCTGACCATTTTCAGGTATTGTTCGCCCCGCGGTGACCTCCAGTCTCATAGCCCTCGCAGTCGAGATACCACTCTGCCTTTTCCTATCCTTCTACGGCGCTCGTCAATTTGCATTCTATATCTCCGAATCTGTCAAGGTGTCTCATGTTGTGGCAAAGATGTGGAA
Source organism: Teratosphaeria nubilosa (assembly GCA_010093825.1). NCBI lineage: Eukaryota > Fungi > Ascomycota > Dothideomycetes > Mycosphaerellales > Teratosphaeriaceae > Teratosphaeria > Teratosphaeria nubilosa. Next base: position 45,402 of record ML995811.1, read on the forward strand.
GACAATCGACTGGTCCTATATATTCTACGCTGATTCGACGCAGCTGGCCACCATATTACTCGCGACCAAGCCAAGATGGTATCTGTACCAGTCGCTGGTCAGCAATCTCTGCTGGGTTCTGCCGTGGGCCGTTGTGGTGTCCACAGTCGGCATTACACCTGACGATGCGTGGGAATATCACTCGATTGTGTTCGGTGGCAGTCTGGTGTTCAGCTTCTTCGATATTTTGGTAGTGAATGCGATCGGGGCTTTAAGGCTGGTCAAGGGTAGGATGACTCTAGATGCGGTAAAGACTGATAGGACAGACTAGGAGCTCCCATGGCCGCCAGGTCCTGGCAGCTGCAATCTGCAGCTCTTGAGAAGGGATGCACTTGTTCGTTCACGAATTTGCGCTCGCAATAGCCACAAGCCTCGCCACTGAGAGTCTTTCTGCTCGACAATCCCTAGCGCAACCTCAGCCTCGTCGTCCATATGCCTATACTTGAACCAAAAATTTACAGTCTGGACCAAGCCAATCATACCAGGCACAGCCCAAATCCAGACGAGATCGGGATCATGCATCGCCGGGCCGACGACCTGTCCTGCAGCAGCGCTCAACGCCATAGACGCAAAGTAGAGTGCTGTGACCAACGCCTTCATGTCCGGAGAAGCATCATATGCAATCTCGTAAGCTGTGGTGGAATTTAGGACCTCAGCTAGGCCCGCGAAAGCATGGATCGGGAATTGCCACCATAGACTGATTGGTGAAACAAGGCCTTTGCGTTGGGAACAGGTTGTTGCAGCGTAGCCGCAGGGTGAGGTAGCGTAGATTCGCCATTGGAGTATAGCACCGCTGAGGGCGGAGCAGAGGGAGAGGGTGAAGCCCACGGTCAAGCGCTTGATTCTGCCGAAGTGGATCTTGCGTCGTTGTAGGAAGGGATTGATGATGTATAGCATGGTTGGTGTAGCGGCGAGGACCACGATTGGATTTGCTTTGCTGAGCAGGTCGTTCGGTACGCCTCGCGTTGTCAGGGACCCAGCTTGAGCCGTCGAGACTGTGCCGATGCCACCCAAATTTATCTGGTAGACGATGAAATATAAGAAGATCGTGCAGGCACGGAGGGTCTTGCGTATCTGACCCACATCTTCGTCGGTCCAGTCAATCTTTCCATCCAGTGCGTTCATGACGGATGGCTTAGCAAGGTCAAGCAAGTCCTCCCGCCAGAAGCGTCCTTTGCTCTGTTTGATCGCAGTAGTAAGAACTCTGCATACGAGTCCAAGCTTGCTGCCTCTGGCTGGTGTCCAGTGAATTCGGTGACGGGTGTACCATAGCGTTAGAGGGAGGGCGAAGTAGAGGATGGATGGTATGACGAAGGCAAGCCAGAAGCCAACATAACGCTCCGCGAAGGTGCTCGTTAGTGCAACAATTGCGCCGATGTGGATAAATGCGAACAGGTACAAAGTCGCACTCTGCTTCGTGACCTGAGGGTCCACGATGACGTGCTCCGACTTGCCTCCAATTCCTGCGGTCTTGACATATGGTTGTGACGCATCGATCTGGTCCAACAGTGTGGGAGCAATCAGCGGCTTGAACATGCCAGCCCCAACAGCCAGCATGATCAAGGAGACAACAAACGGGGCGACTGCAGTCCCAGAAGCTATGACACACGGAATCGCCGCGACAATCATGATAACTTGGGCCACACCACCGAGGATGGCGCCCCAGAACACCATCTTCCAGTATCCGGTCTTTGCATCGGCAGCCCAGCCGGAGAAGAGAGGTACGATCCATGCCAGACTCATGAAAAACAAGCTCAGAGCGTTCGAGAACTGTAAGCCTTTCCCAAGTGCGCCGGCAGTACGTTCTGAGCCACGTGCAGGTGCACCCCAGCCATTGCCGCCTCTAGGCAGTGGGTATTGCATGAAGTTCGAGAATACAGTCTTGACGCCATGATAGGATGCGCGCTCAGCTAGCTCGACGAGTATGCTGTCTTTGGTATCTTGCCGGAGACTCGTCGCAGCGTTGAGAGCTGTGCTTGATCAAATGCTGGATGTCCCTCGTCTGTGGTGCTATCACGGACGACTTCAATGTCGAAGCCGGACTTGTGGGCTTCCATGGCTGAGTCTGCCGGACTTGCACAATCAGGCTGGATTTGAGGCTCCTTTTTGCCGCGCGTCGGCGGTTCGTCAACTTGGCCATCTGGATGATGGCGGAGCATAGTCTTGAAATAGTCGGTGGGATTTCTTGGTCCGCATTTTGTTTCGCCGAACCAACGGCGGTGTGATGGTAAGCAGAGAAAGCTTCATCAGTCGCGGACGAGGCATTTGCGAGTCACTAGTCCCGTCCTCCATATAGATAAGCTGGAATTTATCTGTTTGCGCTGTTATGCCTTTGGTGCAGCTGCTCTGAAAATTAGGTATAGGAAGCTGCTTATCGTTCTAAAAGAACGCACGATCGTTCTGACCCTAGCTCTTCCAGAACTGCAGACGTGCACCGTTCGTCAAGTATCTTGCCTCGACAGCCATACTGATAGTCGCTGATAGTCACTGCTGGAGTCTCTACGATCGCACTGACTCTTCACACGAACCTCTCTATGATACTACTTTGTCTGTGCTGGTTTGGCAGTGATGATTGCTTCGATAATTCTAGCGCTGGGCGATTTCATTCGGGCCTACATGGTTTTAGTGGATTGTGCCATTCACATCATGGCCTCCCCTCCCGGACACAATACGAGATCATGCACTTCTCGGAGCGTCGGTCTGATTATCAATGACAATTGATATAGAACTTTGGAGAATGGACCCTGAAATGGGCACGGACCAGACGTTACTATCGCTAGCGCATGTTGGAAGTCGTCAAGAAAAATTATGTTCGATAGGAGGCGACACGAGCAATCCATCAACAAGTCACTTACACTTGATTAACTGCATCGCTGTTGCACCCATCCCAGTCGTTGGTTCTAGCATTGTTCGATTGATGAATTGAGACGGCGTTACGGCCAACCTCGATCCAGCGCAGCGATGCGCAGAACCATCCAGAGATGCTCGACTTTGGTGCCCCGAGCACTGTCGACGCCTTCCATCTCGTCACCGAATCACGCGCTCAGGTGTAATACCGTCGCCCGCACTCTACCACTGAGCCGACAAGCGTATCGGAGTCTCCACCAGACGTCAATCCTGTGCCAACAAGCTGCCGCAGCGCAGCAAGCGGCACCAGCGCAAGATGGGGAAAATGGCAAAGTCACAAGATTCGCCGACTTGGAGAGGAACGGCATAATCCATCCGACCGTCGTGCGCACTTTGACGCAGGGCATGGGGCTGGAGACGATGACGGAGGTGCAAGCCGCCACCATCAATGAGGCGTTGCGTGGGACGGACATCATTGCGCAGGCGAAAACTGGTACCGGCAAAACGATTGGCTTCCTGCTGCCAGTCCTCCAAAACATCCTCAAGCTTGATCCTGAACTGGCAAGACCCGACTTTTCGAGGCAAGGACCAAGGACTACCGCGGATGACATCCGAGCACTGATCATCTCTCCTACGCGAGAATTGGCAGAGCAGATCGCCACCGAGGCACGGAGGCTTGTTCAGGGTACCAGTATTGTTGTTCAGACTGCTGTGGGTGGCACACAAAAGTCCGCAGGTCTGCGAGCAATCCAGCGTCAAGGCTGCCATATCCTCGTCGGTACTCCTGGGCGTCTGAAGGATATCTTGTCCGACTCCTACACCCGAGTCGAGGCTCCCGATCTCAGCGCACTTGTGTTTGACGAAGCCGACAGGCTGTTGGATCAAGGTTTCTGGCCAGAGATCCAAGAGATCATCCGTCTACTTCCCACGCCCGCAGAGAAGGACCGTCAGACGCTCATGTTCTCTGCCACAGTGCCGCGGGAAGTCGTAGACCTCGTCCGGTCGACACTGAAGCCCGGTTTCAAGTTCGTCAAGACTGTGCGCGACGACGAAGAACCAACCCACCAGCGAGTACCACAGAAAATCGTCACCGTCCGTGGCTTCGAGAATAAGCTCCCAGCTCTGATCGAGCTGATACAACAGGGCATCGAAGCCTCCAAGCAACCCGGCGGCCGTCCCTTCAAGGCCATCGTCTACTACAACAGCACAGCCGAAGTTGCACTAGCCGCCTCTTCGCTCAGAGCGTTGCGCCCAGCCAACCAGGACAATGCGGACAACAACGCCGGATCCCCCTTCAGTGCTAACAGTCGCTCTGGCTCTCATCCATGGAGCCCCACACGCATCTACTCCATCCACGCCCAACTTGCTCAAGACCGACGTACACGAGCCGCAGACTCCTTCCGACGCGCCGAGTCAGCTATTCTAATCTCTTCCGACGTCACGGCCAGAGGCATGGACTTCCCAAACGTTACCCACGTGATCCAAATGGCGGTCCCACCCAGCCAAGAACAATACGTCCACCGTATCGGCCGTACCGCGCGAGCCGGAAAAGAAGGCGAAGGCTGGCTCCTCGTAACACCCGAGGAAGCCCGCGAAACCCGCTCGCGTCTCCGCCGGCTCCCCATGAAACCCAGCGGCGAGCTCAAATCCGCAGACATAGACCTCACGAACCCCGGCAAAGCCTCCGTGGAAACCGTGAATATCCTGAACATGCTCCGCGTCGCCATGCCCACCGTGCCCTACGAGGAGAAGCAGAAAGTCTACCTCGCCTTGCTGGGCGTCTACGGCTGGTACAGCGATAAGTTCCATCTTGTTGAGAGCATGAATAACCTCGCGAAGTACGGCTGGGCTATGAGTGAGCCGCCGGAGATCCCGCCCGGCCTTGTTGGTCGGCTAAGGTTGAACGGCACGGATATTAGGGTTGGGAGCTCGATGTTTAACGATGCTAATAGATCTGATCGTGGTGGGTTTGGAGGCGGTCGAGGTGGTGGGTTTGGAGGCGGCCGAGGTGGTGGGTTTGGAGGCGGCCGAGGTGGTGGGTTTGGAGG